>JAIXMG010000028.1:250000-492506 GCA_025201345.1 Thamnidium elegans
TGATATGGTTTTAAAGCTAATAGTTGAATAATTCGATCATTTAATTTTTCAGTAGGAGGAGGAGGATTTGTTGAAGGTCTGGGCGTGTTATTCTGTGGAGTGAGAGAACCACGAGAAGTAGGTATATTATGATTTGTTGAAGGCTTTCTCTTTGTGTTTTTGGTAATATTATTGTTATTATTATTTGATGTATTATTATTTGATGTACTAGTACCGGTACTAGATTTCTTTAAAGTTGATTTCATAGGTTTAGTAGTAGGAGGAATAGGTGATGAAGGCGAGATTGTAGTTGGCATGCTGGGTATATCAAGTAATTCAACACCTCTAGTTGTTGTCTTTTCCCTTTCTTTAGTCTTGATACGTTTTTTATCGATATCAGATAGTACTCTGGTACTTGTATTTGCTGATACTGAATCACCAAGGTAATATAAACTACTAGACTTGTTATTATAATATGTTGCTGTAGTTGCTTTCTTTTTATTCAATTCGAGTTTTATTCGGTTATCTGGTAATAAGAGTTCCTATTTTTTTTTTTTTTTTATTTATTATTAATATATTATTATTAATATATATATATTTATATATATTTAAAAACTTACGGCCATTTCGTTATTCTTTACATCCAACTTTATATTCTTTGCTGAAGCTAACTTTGCAAAGCTCTCTGGATCCAACTTGAAGTTGACTGTGTGATTACTTTTAGACATTTTTTCCCGTTTGGTTGGTTTCAATTAGAAAAAAACACGAATAAAAAAATAAAAGTCGATTCTATTTTTTTTTTAAAAAAAATATAAATATAAGATATTGTGGGGGGGACTCTTCTTTTTTTTGTTTTTTTAATTATCGGTTACGTACGTTATTATATATGTGTGTATATATATATATAATAAAAAGAGATATATAAGTATGTATAAAAAAACAAGAAGAAGAAAAAAAAAAAAAAATAACGAAAAAAGAAAAGAGAAAAAAAAAAAAAAAAGACCAGTTCCAAAAAGTAATGTGCGCTTGATGGTGTTGGTGTTGTTGTGTGTGCGTGTGGAAGGGGGGACTGGGTTTTTTTGAGTGGAAAAAAAAAATAACACCAATAAGATTATTTTTCCCAATTATTTGTTACAAACCCCACTTGTTAAACCTTTTTTTTAAAAATAAAATAAAAAAATGGCTCAAATTTATACTCATGAGGATGTTTCGAAGCATAACACCAGAGATGATCTCTACATGATTATTGATAACAAGGTTTATGATATTACAAAGTTTGTAGATGAGGTACACTTTTTTTTTTTTTTTTTTTTTTTTTTTTTTACATGTGGTAAACGCGTTTGTTAACTTTACATAAAAAAGCATCCTGGTGGAGACGAAATTCTTATTGAAGAAGGAGCAAAAGATGCTTCTGGACCCTTTGATGATGTAGGACATTCTCCTGATGCCCGTCAAATGCTTGTCAAATATTATGTCGGCGAGTTGGACCCTGAGGTAACTATGCCAATTAAATATATGTAAAATCCGAAACTAACCTTAAATCTATATTAAGTCCAAGCCAGTTGTTGTTCAATCAGCCAATACACTTAAAACAGTGAATGATGGTGCTGCAGGAAAGTAAGTACTTGTATATATATAAAAAATAGTTTACTACAGTACAATTAAAATTCGCTATTATTATTACTAGCCCTCTTCGTATTCTTATTCCCATTGCTTTCTTTATTGGATATATTTACTGGCGTTTCTTTCTTAATCAATAAACTATAGAATTAGAAGAAAATATGTTTTATTAATAATAAAGAAAAAAAAAAGAGAAAGAGAGGGATATTTTATGCATCATCAATGTCAGACATATCACTTAAATCTGGTCCATCATCAAATATTCCTAAATCAAGACCATCATCACTTTCTGACTGAGATCCAATTACATGAGCACGCTTTCTAGGGTTTCGTTTCTATGTAACCTGTTAGTCTAATGTAATATACGCATACAAACAAAAACAAAAAAAGAGTTTCTTACCACAAATAAAGGAGCAGTATTATCATCTTTCAAATCTTCTTCACCATCATCATCTTCATCATCGTCATCATCAAATATATGATCTCGTGTAATTACCTTTTGTTTACGTTGTTTGATATTCTTTTCTCTCACTTGATGTAAAATACTAGCTGAAATATCGATTTTATTACTTGCTAATTCAGTAAAATGAAATGATTTAACTCGAGCAGGTTGTGGGGTATTGAACATACGTTTAACTGTTTTAGCTATACGAGGACTGGTCATAGGCTGACGTGCTTCAATGCCGCGTTTTGGTGTTCGTGGTAATGCAGTTGGCAGTGGATCCTGTGAAGATAAGTTTCGATTATTGTTGATTACCTTGTTTTCCTCTAATGCTAATCCTTGTTCATAAATGACATCAAAGTAAGATTTACCGTAAACCAAAAATGGATGTCCCTTTAAAGCTTCATACTCTAATAATGAACCTTCCAACTCCTTTGTTACTTTTGGTAATTCACGAGATATACGCTTTCTAAACTTTTCTTCACGAAGTAAACGACCTGGATCACGTTGACCTTTACCAAATAATCGATTAGGATCACTTGTAGTAGCTTCAAAGTCTTCAACTTCGTTCTTTAATTTCATGTGTTTTTCAATACGTTCCAAAATATACTTTGAATCCTCTGTTTCTAATTGAAGTCTGGATATTTCGTTTTCGTGTTCTTCCAATACGGCTTCAGTTAATTCGTCTACATACGCAGCCTTAAACTGTTTCATTTGGTTTTCACTGTAATATAATTGTTTCCATAGCCCTTTCAATTCATCTCTAGCAGTTAGAATAAAATCACCAATACGTTCTTGTTTTAATATTGTTAAACGGCTCAATTCTTTTTCGTACTACCACAACAATTAATATACCAAATTTAGAAGCATGATCACTATTACTTTTTTTTTACCTGTTCTAATTCATACTGAGTTAATCCTCTATTTTGCATTAAAAACTCTTCACATTTTTGAGAATCAACACGTAATCTATTCCAAAGGTGCTTAAGGTTTTGTGTAATTTCATTTTTACGAGATTCGATTTGCTGTTTAGCTCCTTCCAACTATATATATGTATATATATATATATATATTATGTTGAGTTTACGTCTGCAAAAAGAAAAACAACATATGTATTACCTGCTCAATGCGAGTACCCATGTATCTTAAATTATCTTGTGAGACTAATTGATTGCATAAATCCATCTTGTTGCTAGGATCTGTTTCGTGATAATAGCTGTAGATCAATTTATCTTGGCTGGTAGGCTGAATGCCCAACAACATTAAAAGATTGGTTACTTGTTGTACACCATCTTCTACACTCTCTTTTCGATTGACGTACTCAATTTCGCAACGTTGTATTTCTTCTTCAAGTGCATTCACTGCTAATGATGATACATCCACTTCTTTAAACATTAACATACTCGTATCTACAAAGTCTCCCATAGCCGTTTTAAATTCTTCAAGTTGCAAATAGAGCTCTTTTTTTATATAAATAGTTAATACTAAGTTTACATATTAAAAAAAACAGGGTGTACCTTTGACGTGAGATAGTAATTGATTGTATTTCTATAATTCTTTTTAATACACACGAAAAAAAAAAAAGGGTCCGTATTTTTACGTACCTGTTCCACTTTGGTTTTTTCCTGTTGTAATTCCTTCAGATTATCTAGTAAAGTCTTTGAAGGATCGAGTACAGCTTTATTCGAAGCAAATTCACCCATCAGTTTCTTAAAAGAAAGTATCGCTTTTTGAGTGGTCTCAGCTTGCTTTATTATTTGTTCCTTTTCCATGACACCATTTTTTACTTTTTCTTGCACAAACAAGATTACTGATTCTAGTAAAATTGCCGTCTTTTCTTTTTTAATTTCTTTTGTGTATCCAATTTCGTCATGAACTATTGAAAGTCGTTTCAGTTGTAGTTCTAGTTCGGTTGTAAGCTCATTCATCGATGTCATTTTGTATTTGTTTTGTTTTATAAAAAAAAGGGAGGGTTATTTTTTTTAAATGAAAAATTTGAATGCTTGTAAAAAAACACGTGACTGGAACGCGTTGTTCTTATCTCATTTTCATTGTTCAGGATTTGCCTTGGATACGATAACCTTTTATTGACAATGGTGAGGCAATATGTATCGAGTTGGATAATTTTAGCCGTTATACTTTTCTAGTAACCAGATATTTTTTTTTCGTCCTGCGCTTGACTGTAGCACTATCAATAGTTAAGAGAAACTCTTGATGCTGTATGAAATAAGCTCTATAAAATACAAGCACAAGTAAAAAATTGCCTTTTTTATCAAGAGACCATTTTAACATACCTACTTATATTCTTTCTTTTTTTAATGCATCACTTTTATTTTCTCTTTCTCTTTTCCTATGAAGAATTCTCTGTCCCTTCTCCCCTCCAACTATTACAAAGTATAAAAATATTTGTTTAACAATTGTAAAAATGATAAATGCGTCTCACTTAATAATAGTAGCTTTTTTTTTGGGGGGATTAAAACAAGTAAATACATTTTTTGACAATGTTTCAACTTATTATCTTTGTCGCTATTTAGGACCTCTAGCACAAATTCACACGTTCCAACCTTATTCGATTTCTACCTTGTCGGATTTGACAAGGGAAGAAGCCTGCTTCTAAATTACTTAGTGTTATATTGAAGTTCGGAAGCTCGGTTACAAAGATATGTCGTTGTAGAATCGCTCAAAAATGGTAACAACGAGAGTACCAACAAGGAGCTGGAAAAATATAGATATTATTTACTACGGATAGATCTTCGATCCTTGTCATTGGAAATAATATCCTCAACAAACACTCACAAGACATTGCTTTACTATTACATCCGTATCGTATCGCTGCTAATAGATTGGTACAAAGTACAATATCATGAATCTTTGAATACCGGGATTAATTAATCATTTATTTTATCTTAATGTTGATATATTTACATACCACAAAATAAAATTGAGTGTTGAAACAATACGCAACCGAAGGTAATATAATTGTATAATAATAGTAGGCTTCAAGCCAAAATATTAAGTGAAATATTGAAAAATACTTTTAAGAACCACTTGGTAAAAAAAAGTATAACGGAAAGCTAGGCCAGATACAATTGACAGCTTGAAATTCAATTGGATAATAACCTTACTGGATACTGATATTAAATATACTACATTTTCTCTTTATCAATGCCTATAGTCTCCTTCTTATCATTGCGAAATTATAAGAACAATATTATTTACCCCTATTTTTTTTAAAAAAAAACATAAACTTAATAGTCGTAGTAACAATCGACCACTTCTCAAGTGTACAGCTAAAATTATACAGCACTAAAATAGGTGATACATGCGGGGATTCTAATTTTTAAACCATCATCATCACCATCAATCAAGTCACGATGTTTTTTTTTGTTCTTTTTTTCTTCTTCTTCTTTCTTTCTTTGTTATTTATTTGGTATGCATTCAAGGTGTATATTAGTAGTAGCACACTAAAGCTAACATATACGCATAAACTAGTTTTTTTCTTTATATATTTATTCTCCTTTTTTATGAGACCTCATTCGACACTATCCGATAGTGATTCAGACTCCACCATGTCTTCTGCATTCTCAGACAACGACGATGGTCACTCACTCAATAATAGTTCCAGTTCACAACAATTCTTTGCGAAATTAGTTCAAAATACTCGGTCTAAAGTGGAACAAAAGACATCTGTCATCAATGCTACTATGCAAGAGAAATTACCCGAATGGAAACAACGAGGTGCCATGTATTCAACGAAAGCAAAGGAGACAAGTATGGAGTGGAGTAGAAGAGGAAAAGAAGCAGTTGATCGTTGGAAAAAGGACCGCGCTGGTAAAATTTTTTTTTCACATATGTGTATATCTATATCTTGAAAATATTAAGTATATAATAGACGAAGATACTCCTTACCCCGCTTATCGTCAACCTTGCTCTCAGGGTTCTGAAAATGCTGTATTTGGAATGCCCTTGGAAGTAGCTGTAGCACTTACAAAGATAGATGCTGACGATCTAATACCTGGTGTATTTAGAAGATGTATAGAATATTTAAATAGTGTTGGTAAAGTTTTTTATTGTTGTTATTAGATTTAAAATATACTAAATTACTGTTGCGATTAAGGTGTACACGAAGTTGGCATATATAGGTATATTATCTATTATTGGATTATAAATAATTCGATTACTAAATATATCTGTCTTATTAGGATACCTGGAAGTACAATCACTGTAAATAAACTTCGTGCGATATTTAACGATGGTAAATTAGAAAATAAAAAGGGTATTTCCCCAAGCGACTTATTTATTATTGTAATTAGGCTCTGATGTTGATTTTGAAGTAACAAGACCTGATCCCCACGCAGTCGGAACATTACTTAAAATGTACCTTCGAGAACGTAAAATGCACAAAAAAAAAGAGAGAAGGAAAATACTAGTTTTATAAACACTAACAAATACTCTCTAGTGCCTGAACCTATTATTCCATTTGAATTAGCGAACGAATATACACAACAATTTATGAAATCGATTCAAACTTCAAATGAAATTGATAAAAAAGCAATGGAGGAAACGATTGATGTATCAACTTCTCTTTCGCCTAATATCGATGCAAGTCATCTACCGCCTACTTCACCTGATTTACTAAAGACAGTACGTTCAATTACATCCAAATTACCCATTTATAGCTTTTGTCTATTACAATTACTATGCAGACATTTAAAACGAGTGGCGGATAATGAAGAAGAAAATCGTATGTCCATTTCTAATTTAGCAGTTATCTTTATTCCTACGTTAAATATGGGTAGAGCATTATTTCATTGTATGGTAGAACATTATTGTGAAATATTTGAAGGTAGAAACTATCCGGCTGGTCCGGTTGGTAATAGTAGTAGTAAAGCAACTACCATTGTACCACCTCCCTTACCGCAAAAGCCTCGTAATTTGACTGTGGATCATCATGGTACCAAACCAAAAAAGATTGTGCATGCAAAGACAATGTCAGATACACATTTGATTATGAATAATAATTCAGTCACTACTTCTCCTGTTTCTTTATCTCCAAAGGTACCACCACCTAAACCAAATCGTTCTCCTTTACCTAATCATCAAAGACAGCAATCTGAAAGTCAACAAAATACAGGAACAAGTAACCCTTTGCTACCTAGACCTCGTGTACCTCTCAAACCTCGTTCTAAGTCACTTTCCTCTCCTATTTATAAATTAAATCACCATAATGAAGATGATGATATTTTACGGAAAACTAGTGGACGTGTAGAGGCTATCGGTAGACAGTTCGAGACCTTAATGAATAACAAGAAATAAAAAAAAAACTTCCCCTCACAATTTATTTATTTTTTTAAAAAACGTCACGTGCTTCCTATATATTTTATTTGCCGCTGACAGGCTGGCAGTCAGCCATAGGGAACCAGACTCCCCGCTTGAACAATAAAATCTTCCTCTTTTATACTCTAGGTTCGATCCAACAGCTACCATGAAGGTAAATAGACTTTTTTTAAAAAAAAAAAGACAAGGAAGAAATAGATGAAAAACAGTGATGGATGAAATTTGAATGGATTAGATGGATGCAACATTTTGGATACGCACATAAAAAAAAATCAGTGGATATCTTTTTTTTTTCTCAATTGAGAAAAAAAAAAAGAATAAAATGCAACATTTTCACATTCTGTTTCATTGCTTCTATTTCTACTTGTTTTTTATAAAATGCAAAGTAGTCATGTAGTAACCCCTTATTTTTTATAATGAATTTAGCTTAACATTGCGAACCCAGCCACTGGCTGCCAAAAATTGATTGAAATTGAAGATGAACGTCGTCTGTAAGTTTTGTGATAATACAGAATGGAATATAGTAAAAAAGGGGGAGATGGTAGAAGAGTAGTAGACTAATATAATATGTTATTTTAGCCGTGGTTTCTATGACAAGCGTATGGCCCAAGAGGTCTCCGGTGACTCCCTTGGTGGTGAATTCAAGGGTTACGTTTTCCGTATCTCTGGTGGTAACGATAAGCAAGGTTTCCCCATGAAGCAAGGTGTCCTTTTACCTTACCGTGTCAAGCTTTTGATGTCCAAGGGTCACTCTTGTTATCGTCCCCGTCGTACTGGTGAACGTAAGAGAAAGTCTGTCCGTGGTTGTATCGTCGGTTCTGACCTCTCTGTCTTGTCTCTCGTTGTTGTCAAGCAAGGTGAGCAAGAGATTCCTGGTCTCACTGATACCACTGTCCCCAAGCGTCTCGGTCCCAAGCGTGCTTCCAAGATCAGAAAGTTCTTCGTACGTAACATTTTATATATGCAATATCTATTTTTTTTTTTTTTTTGCGCTAACATTTTTTTTTTTTTTTTGCAATGTAGAACTTGAGCAAGGAAGATGATGTTCGTAAGTATGTCATTCGTCGTGAAATCCAACCTAAGGGTGAGGGTAAGAAGGCCTACACCAAGGCCCCCAAGATCCAACGTCTTGTTACCCCTCTTACTCTTCAACGTAAGAGACACAGACAAGCTCTTAAGCGTAGAAGAGCTGAAGCTTCTCGTGAAGCTGAGTCTGAGTACAAGCAATTGCTCGCCAAGCGTGTCAAGGAGACCAAGGAAAAGAAGATTGAACGTCGTCGTACTTCTTCCATGCAAAAGTCTGCTTCTGCTTAAAAAAAATGTTGTAGAAATATCTCAAATATAACAAAAATCTTCAATTCAATAAAATAATTACAAAAAAAAAAAAAAAAAGTATATATAATGTTTAATGCGAAATGTAATAATGAATCAATTGAGTGTTTCGCTTTAACTGCTTAATACTTTACCATGGTAATATGAGTGTTTGCTTATAGTTAAAATAGAAAGTTATGCTGGTGTAACTACAGAAATTATTGAAATAAAAAATTCGGCATAAAAATGTGTAGCGTATTTGACGCATCTTATGTTACAAAAAGTTCGTGAAAGAAGTACACACATGTATAATGAAAACGATTAACCAACGTATAAAATACGAGCGTATAAAATAAATAGCGGCATGAGTAAAGCGGCTCCCTATTTTATCAATTCTTTACTTAAAACCAAAGTATTTGAAATTATGCGCTGAGGATATAAGAAATTTCACTTCCAGTTTGCCTCCAATCTTTGAAGGCGTTTTTGTTGGTAAGTGATTAGAATTATAAAACGATAAAAAAGAATTAATATATGTATGCTTCTATAGATGTTGTTGGATCTCCCGGAATAACTAGAGGTATCGACTATTTGGGCTTTCTGAAGTTTATCGTCCCAACATTAGTGGTAGATGTTCTTTTACTTCAACAAAAAGAAGTCTCACCTAAAAATAAAAAAAAGACAAGGCGACTTTAAACGAAGGTGTTCCAGCAATATACAACATTTCAAAAGTTTGCGCCTTGGCTACCCAAACAGAGATTGAACATAACGAGCTAGAAGAACTCGAAAGGTAGTATGTGTATCCACTTACGGAAATAAATATATTGTAACCAAAAGTCTCTAACATTGATTATTTTCTGAGACATGTTCAAGAATGGCTTTTGTTTCTCAAAAGACATATCCCGGCCAACAAGTTCGACATCAATGAGCATTATTTATCTCATATTGCTCATATAATTCAGGATATGGGCCCTTTCTCTGGCTTCAGTTGTAGATCTCTTGAGAGACGTATCGGTATAATGAAGTCCAAGATCAAGTCTCGTGTGCAAAGTGGAAGAAATGCCGAGAATATAATGATTGCTTATGCTACAGTTAATTATTATAGCCGATTTGAACCAGTTAATGAGTAAGATGATGGCTTTGTAAACTCTCAGGAGCAGCAGCTGATGATGTTAGGAGATGAAATGCGTACAAAAATTGCCCAACATCTTGACGTTTCCTCTTCTCGTGATTTGGACGAAAGTACGTTGTTCTTCGTAAGCAAAAAGGCTATAACAATTGGACAGCACAAGTACCACACATTATTGCATCACAACAATAAAAAGCGTTGTGCCGATAATGTTGTAGTTGCGACAGATACTCCTTTCGTTTATAAATATACCAAAATCTTGAACATATTTAACTATCGTTCGAAAACTCTGGCCTTTGTCTACTTTTACCAGAATATCAGTTAAATGCTGCTGGTATTCCGTACTGCAATATTACGGAGAAATCACAGTCTGATATGATGAAGAGTTCTGTAGTCATTGACACTTCTTTCTTTGTTTGCCCTTTTGGCTTATTAAATTATTTAAATGATGGTATAGCTTATTTTATCTGGCCTCAAATGAGAAGAGAATTAGTTAAGATCGACCCTTGAAGCGATGTATTTACAATGAACTTTGATATTTAGCCTCAAAGCAAGTAAAGTAATAAAAACCGTCAGAAAATCCAGTGCTTCTTTTAAGGAAACTAAGAAAAAATTTCCACAAAAGATTTCTTACAATTTGGACGAAAGGATTTTCCAATTTGAACGGAGTTAAGCGAAGAAGTTCATGAACTGGAAAAGAAAATAATGAATTCTGCTAAAGCATTTAGACAAAATGAGAAAATTCAAGCAAGCTATATGAATGATATGCTATATATATCTAGCTACTCTATTTAATTAAATCCATCAAGTTCAAACGAGCACAAATGTACTATCTAAACAAAACGACTAGTCTGGAATTTCTACATAAATGAGAGGCCATTCAGGAAGAAGTTTAGATGCATTTATTTCTCAAATAAAGAGCGTCGGATCGGACTAAACAACTTTTCAGGAAGGAAGGAACAATTAAAAGCATTAAAGGGGTTGTAGTTTTCAATAACACAAACAAGTCTACAACTATTAACAGGGACCGAAACGGCGCCAAAAATATTCGATTAATTGGATTTTCCTTTGTTGTATCAATGGACGGGCGACATTTACCTCCCTTCAGACGTGGAGTGTATAATACAAATAAGTATGACGGCGAATGGACATATAGTCCTACACATACTAACGTCCTTTTATATGAAAGGTTCATTTACCAGCAAATCAGTTTGTCTACGTTGCTTTCTTTGGTTGATCCCGATAACTGAATTTTCCAGCCGAATTTCAATTCTATAAAAAAAAAATTATGTCACTTGTTTTTTTTTTCTCCTTTTGATCACTTTTTTGTTGTCGTTTTGTTGTTGATCTCCTATTTACTCTTTTGTTATCTTTCTCTCTCTTTTTTTATTTTTTTATTTACCTTTTTTGAAGTAAATAAAAATGACGGTAATAACACAAGTGAATAACAATACAATAAATGAAAAGAGATCAAAGCAACATTTGCCTAGTGTATTAAATTTATCGCTAAGAGGAAGTAGAATAGATATGACAAGAAATACACTGGTATAAATATATGCGTAAAAAAAACTGAAATATATATTTGATTACTCTTTAAAAAATAGTTGAATCTACCCGAGAGTATACTTATTGTTATGTTTCCACAAGGCTACGTAATAGAAGAATCAAGCACTTTTTGTAAAGTAGACTTTAACGCTGATTGCCTCAATTATTTATTAGAATATTTTACAAGGGCACAACAGGATTTTAAATCTAGACTTAATGAATTTGAAGAAGATGCTTATTTAGCTCATGCAGTCGCATCAGGTATTCCCCTGAATCCGTTATTAACAAAACAAGGTATTGTTGTACTACGTGAAGAGCTTGAATTTTTTGTTGTTGTAACCACAACAGATTCAATCACGTTATCTACTTTGAAACAAAAGACTTCTCATTTATTAGTACAACAAAGTTTAATCTTCGATACTTTGTTAAATACAACTGACCGACATTTAATTGATATGTTATGTCATGCCGGCTTCTCTACAAACGATCGTTGGTCTCACAGATCAGTTGAGCCTAATAAAACTTGTATTTGTAGTTTAGCTTTGGTTTGTCTTGACAAGGATAAACAAAGTATAGGTCAAAAATTACTTATGTTTTGGAAGAAACCAGCTGTAAGTTTCGTAATAGTTTATTTATTTATTTTTCAAAGAACAAAATTTGACATTTTTCGTCTGTTTTAGAAAAAATGTTGGTGGACTAAATCTATAGTTACAATTGATAAAGAATCAGTTAAATTATGGTCTCGTAGAACTTGGACACTTGAATTAACCTTGCTATAATAAAAAACAATAGTAATACAGTGCTTCTTTTTTTCTTTCGTGCTCTTTTATCGTGACGGCACAATATATAGCTAACAGAATTAATTTTTTTGGTTTTTTTATTTCTTTATTTCTTTATACTCAAAGTGAGAACGAGCGACAATGGAGAATAGAACTAATACGCATCGCTTACGGATAAATGCTACATTACGTATGGGTACGCAAAAACAAGCAACGCCCACTAATGAACAAAATATTCGTAAACCTTTGGATAAATTAGAAGTAACGATCCCTCGTTCGTTACAACCGCAATTATCCCCCAAAGTAGATTCCTTATTACGACCACTTCAAACAAACTCTAAAGAAAGATCTCGTAAACCGTTAAAACCGTTACAACCTCATCGTAATGTTGAATCGGTACCTGTTCATGCTCCTGATCCCGTCAAGAAGTCAACGCGCTCGAAAAAGGAGTATAAATTAGTCGAAGATAAAGACATTCCTGCGGTTTTAATTGATAATCGACATAAAGTTACATATACAAAAGCTGGATTTTTAGGAGTGGTAATTTTTATTTTTTATTTTTTGCTGTGTAGCCAGAGTACAAATTGACATTTTTTTTCTTTTTTTTTATTGATGTAGGGCGCATTTGCAAAAGTCTACCGTATTAAAACACAGGACGAAACCTTATTTGCTGCCAAAATCGTTTCAAAGTTATCTTTAAAACCTGAGAAGATCAAGAAGAAGCTTTTTGCAGAAATTAATATTCATCGCGTATTGAAGCATGATTATATCGTAAAGTTTCATAGTTGTTTTGAAGATAAGCTTAATATCTATCTTGTTTTAGAATTATGTAAAAACGGGGTACATATTTATATAATATATGTTTATGTATTTATGGTTTCCTATAGTGTCTAATATAGTTGTTAAAAATAGACACTGAGTAATATGTTGAGAGCGAGAAAAGTATTGACTGAAGACGAAGTTAGATTTTATATGGGTCAAATTTTATCTGCACTTCGTTACATGTCCGATAATAGAATTCTCCATCGAGACCTTAAGCTTGGTAATGTTTTACTTGATGAAAATATGGACTGTAAACTAGGGGATTTCGGTTTAGCTGCTCTTTTGTTGAATAAAGAAGACCGTAGAAGGTACTTTTTTTTTTTTTTTTTTTTTTCATTGTGCACTAATTGGCTTACGCTACTTATCCTTTTTTTTAAAAAAAAAAAAATTAGAACGATTTGCGGCACACCTCATTACATAGCTCCCGAGATTTTGTTTAATAAAGAGGGACATAATCATCGTGCTGATATGTGGTCTGCTGGTGTCTTGATGTATAATCTCTTATTCGGTAAACACCCTTTTCATCATGACGAACCTGGTAAACTTTACGAGTAAGTTAATGTATCCGTGCACCTTTACATATATATATACTTATTTATTTTATTTTCATAAAAGACAAGTAAGACAAAACGAAATGAATGTAGAATATAGTTTTCCTACCAAATATACTGGCTATAGACCTGTATCTGATAATGCAAAAGATTTGATCCGAAAATTACTTGTTAATAATCCAGGTAATACACAGATGTAATTATTTTTTTTTAAAAAAAAAGACTAACAAGTTTATATATAAAAGACGATCGTTTGTCTGTAATTGGAGCATTAGAACACAGTTTCTTTTCAGATTTCAAAATGCCTTTACATATTCCAAAGACGGCTTTATACAAAATACCAGAGCATCATGAACTCTTTGGCGATGACTTGATTTCAATGAGCTCACAATCTAAAGTTGAGGACGCCATTCGAAAAGCAAAAGATAAAAACGAGTCGCATGTTGATAATAGAATTAATCCACCTTTAAATATCATGAGCGAAATTATAGTTGATCCTCGTTCTCAGTATCCAATCAATACAAACTCTCAGCCTTCAAACCCACAAGTTATACCCGTTCATTATGTATCTGTAGCACATACTAAAAAAAGGTTTGCATACCATCCCTTTTTTTTTAAAAAAAAAGTAATTGGTATTAAACCATTTTATTTAGATCTAATGTAATTCAGAATAATGCTTCTAAACGTGTATGCAGTGTTCAAGATATGAAGGCTAACATGGCAGAACCAAATAAAGCTGAAAAACCAATACATGTTGATTTACCTAAGGTTGAAACTCTTAAGGTAACTCGAAAACTTGATTACGATACTAGACCATTTGGTGAGTCAACACACACACACACATATATATATATATATATATATTAATCTAAGCTTGTATCTAATGTATTTTTTTTAAAAAAAAAATAGCTGTACCATTGCCTTTACCCACTAGAAAACCTATTATGGAAGAGATGGCTGACAATTTAAAAGTAATGATTGACAGAGGCGCTGCTTTACCTGCTAGTCGACGTACTGAATATGCTAAAAAAGACGATGACTTTGAATGGTACTCTGGCAACATATTTGTTCAGAATTGGATGGATTGCACTGAATGTTACGGATTCTTGTATAGACTTTCTGATGGTACTATGGGTGTTTTATATAACGATATGTCTACGATGACTTCGATGAACTTTGAGTAATGCTTTGTATTAGCTTTTTTTTTAAAAAAAAAAAAAAAAAAAAAAAAAAAAAATTAACACCTCTTCTTTTATAGATCTTTTTATTATATATATCAAAATGAAAAAGATATGAGATATATAGAATCTAATTACGATTTAAGAACTATTCCAGTAGAGTTGAAAAAGAAACAGGAATTGTTAAATTCATTTAAAAAATACGCTGTAGACTTTTTGCCACTTGAATTTTCTGTCCCACAAGGAACAGAAACGACAAAAATTCACCTATTCAAGTATATAGTATGCGAAACATGCATCACGTTTAGATTAAATAATGGTGTCATTCAGGTAAGACGTATTACAACTAGCTATATTTGACGTAGGTACTAATGCGATTTATAGTTCAATTTCTTTAAAAGTGATAAATTGATTCTTTACGAAAAAGGAAAAAAATTAATCTACATTGACAAACGTAGAAAAATGCACCATTGTAATACGATAGATGCGCTCAAATCTAACGAAAAAGAAATTATTAACGCGCTTAACAAAGGATATGCTGTTTTGAAAGATCAAAATGTAAAACGAGAAAGTGCACTTCGAGATATACGATGGCAACGTATGTCTAAAGATTATTCTGCTGCAACTATATAAAAAAAAAAAAAAAAAAAAAAACTCCCCATGCCTTAATATTCTATCATTTTTTAAAAAAAAACAACATGTATTTATCTATTCCCTTTACATTAACTATTAAACATCATTACTATTTGCGCTTACTTTAATTTCTCTCGTCAATTACTATTTGAATATTTATTTCTGTGTATATTTACCCTTTACAAAAAAAAACAAGATACTTTACTTTTATAGATACTTTTAAGATTACAAACATCTTTAGATCAAGATTTTAGGTCCGAACGAATTGATTGTTCACCAAGTCATATAGTTGACGGTCCCACGGTTGTCTCGTTTTAGTTAAACTATATCTTTATGAAATAAAAAGTAGCTACACGCCTTTTAAAAACGGAAAAGTGTGCATTTCTTACACTTCAGAACGCTAACTTTCGCATTCGATCTGTTAGTTAGTTTTTGATCTATAATTCTCTGGGCTGTGCCCTAGTATTAAAATCTGCCAAACCAGAAGTTTTTTTTTTCTTTAAAAAAAATGGGAGTGGGGATTTTTTTCAAGATTTATTGAAATAAAAGGACGCTTCAAATTATATTTTTTCTTATTAAATTGCCTGCGAGTTGCGTCAGTAAGCCGTTTAGGTTTTATTTTCCGAGAACTGATCAATTAACGACTGAAAGATTTTCTTATCCGTGCCATTTTTAAGCTTGCTGAAAATTGTTCCGGTAGTACTTGTTACTCGAGCTTAATTTGTACAAGTTTCCTTTTTATGTAGGGATTTCTCCAATAAAAAGCGTATGTTGTTTTTGATGGAAGTATAATAAGGATTTATTGATGTATGCGCTATCTACAAAAGTATGTTTAATAATCATCTTTAACTTTCTTGTGTAATTGTATTCATAAGCTTCCATCTCATCCTCAGTAAACTTCGTCAGATCAGGACCAGAATACTTGAAGAAATCTCTCAACAGGAAGCAACATTCACTCTTTGTTGGTCATATTAGTATCATAGTTACCAGCTATAATTTTTAGGTTATGTATATGGTATATGAGACTCTGCCAAGGACATACACTTGCATGAATCACTGGGTTCCAAATAATACAATTCCAGGTTCAGATCATCACTATTTTAGTAAGTTTTTTTTACCTAATGTCCAATTATTTAAGCTAATTTTTCGGCTTTAAAAGAAAAAAAAAGTATATATTTTTTTACTTTGTATTGGATATGTCATAGATTTACTATTACTGTAATTTTTATTTACTAAAACAGGAGTAATCTCTATTCAATCACAGATAATCTCAAAAAAAGTATTTATTATGTTACACTTGTACAGAATGTTATTTGACGGAAAAATTAGATAGATAAGAACTTTGTTTTTCTTGAAAGGGAGCAGAAAAAAAAAAGAGTCATTACTATTACAGTAAAGAAGATACACCAGTAAAAGAATAAAAAGAAACTAAAAAATGTTAGTTGACACTACCGATTTCGACCTCTACTTGAATTTATTCTATTTCCTTTGTTAATGCAACTCGCTTACTCGTTAAAAGTTATGCGTAATAGTGATTTTTTTTTTATCTCAGACAAGTGATGCAATTTAGATAACTGAACTTTAATTGGGAAAATTGCTGCGCTTATTCATTTTTTTGCTTACTTGAAAAAAAAAATTACTTTGGAACTTAATGTGTGATCCAAAACTAGGAATTATAATCGAATATGGGAATAGGTGTCATGATATGGTGTCTTTTTTAAAAATAAAACATAGGATGCTGTAAAAAAAAAATGATATTTGTAATTTATACAACGAATTGTAGCACATCAGATTTTAGTGGGTATAATTGTTTCAGGTATCCAGTGAAATAGGAATATACCATAAACTATCGTATGTGCGACTTAGCCTACTATAGGATTAGTAAAAACCACTTGTATTGGCCACTACGAAAAAAAAAGGTAACGAGTCGGTTGGTGAAAAATAAAGTATCAGGGTAAGCGTGATACATACCCACCTATGGTACAGATGGATTCTTCACAATTTTAGATCGATAAATGGAAAGTTTATTGCTAAGAAAATTAAAATATGGCTCTCGGGAGCTAGTAGTGCGCTTTTGGTTTTCATTTCATAGGCGTTAATGTTGTTACAACATTTATTGATCTTTTATATACCAAAACACAATTGTTATGCTCTCCTTTTACCCTTTTGCAAAAAAAAAAAAAAAAAAAAAAAAAAAAAAAAAAAAAAATGGAGAACAAGATATCCAAGAATTATATTTGATATAAATAACATGCGAGCCATAATTCAATTGAATTGCCCTTTACAGAAATACTGAAGCAGGTGTAAAATGCTATACTATACAACATTTTTAATTTAAATAATATTGCAAAGAAGAAGTACAAGCTCTAGACTCACAGAACATATTGACAACATATTATGAATTATGGTGCGATTACTTTAAGGGTAGATATTCCTTGGTAAGTTTATGTACAATACTACCACATCTTAACTCCAAAAGAGGTAATCATGGAGTGCACGCTCCATATGTGTTAATTTGTTTATAGCTATGGTGCAATATGTACTGTGTATTGTGTATACTGCATATTTTTAAATTGGCAAATACAAAATAGAATAAAAAGTAAAATGTCATGCCTTTTTTTTTTTTGTGAGTTCCCTTTCTAGATATCATTAGTAGTTTATTGTATTACGCTGACATTTTACCTATATTTTTTTTAAGGTAATCTTTCAATTATACGGATTTAAAATACCGTTTAAAAGTAAAAGAGAAACGATGGAATAACCTTGTGTTAAAGTTTGATCTAAAAGGCTTTTGTAGAATTTACAAAATAACATGTATGATGATAAAACTCACGAGAATCATTTTATAGGATGCAAACAAAATTAAACTCAAACTTTTAATAGCAGTACGATTGATTATGTTCCAAGTTAGTTTATTTCTTAACACAATACTTCATATATTCAAGCTAGTATTTTAAATCAGGTGTTACTAGACATTAAAATAACCCTGGGACCTTTTTTTACAATTGAAATTTATAATACTTTATTGTTCATAGAATACGTGCTTTATGACATTTGTTGCGAAACAAATCGATAAAAAACAAACATGCCATTCCATATCGGAACGTTGAATATGATTTATTTATTTACCAAAGTATTATACTTTTTTCTTTTTAAAAAAACGACGATCAACTTTTTTCGAATAGTGTCATATGAAACTAAATTATTATGGATGTTTCCTTTTTTGGCTACTTATTCCTATTGACCGAAAAAAAAAAAAGAGATTGACATCTCGTTGGCTCATTTATCAGTGGCCAATGAAAAAAGATATTGTTGACACCATAGTTTTTTTTTTTCCACACCAGTAATAATGCAAATCAAAATTGTTACCCAATCTTGAATTACAGAAACTTTAAAATTCAAAAAAAAGAGATTCAAGATAATAAAAAAATATCTTGGTATTTTAAAATGAATGTGGGATAAGTAACTTTATTAGCATTTATCGAGATGAAGTTATACAGAGTCTTTTTATTTTATTTTCTTTTTTTTTTAAAAAAAAAAATCTTATATGTAGTTATCTATTTAGTATATCAATTAAAAAAAACTTAGAGCTTTCAAGTAACAGAAAATATTTTCTTAAATAAGTCATTCCATTTCGCTTGCGGGGATTATGACTTACGATCTATCTTCAATCTTTTTTTTAAAAAAAAAAAAAAAAAAAAAATACAATCCAAACTCAATTTAACGCAAATCCTATATAAAGACCCGTTTTTTTGCTCACTTTACTTCTTTTTTTTTTTATAATTATCATTTATATTTTATATTCATTTTATCTTTTCTTTTTTTAAAAAAAGAAAAAAAAGTTCTTATATTCTATTTAACCTTTTTTTTTTCCAAAAACTATCTATTTACAAATCCGGGTCGCTGGCCTCTACACTATATAACAAAGTAATCAAATCAACTTCTCCCTTTTTTTTCCTTTGTTCAACAAGAAAAAAAATATATACATTACAAAAAATGTTTCAAGATAAAGAAAAAGTTCAAGTCGGTGAGCATACCGTTATCGAAAATGCCGAAAGTTTCACTACCGAAGCTTCTACTGAAGTTCAAAAGCATTCCTTAAAGCGTGGATTAAAGGCTCGTCATATTCAAATGATTGCGCTTGGTGGTACCATTGGTACTGGTTTATTCATGGCTTCTGGTAAAGCAATCGCAAATGGTGGCCCTGGTGGTGCCCTTGTCGCTTATGCCTTAGTTGGTCTCCTCGTCTTCTGTGTCATGATGAGTTTAGGTGAAATGGCCGCTTACATTCCTGTCGCTGGCTCCTTCTCTCATTTCGCTACTCGCTTCGCTGATCCCTCTCTTGGTTTCATGGTCGGATGGGTTTACTGGGCTAATTGGGCTGTTGGTGTTGCTGTTGAGTTGACTGGTGTTGCTATGATTATGGAATATTGGATCACAAGTGTCAACAGTGTTGTTTGGTCCGTTATCTGTCTTGTTATTCTCGTCGGTATCAATGTCTTCTCCGTCAAAGGTTATGGTGAAATTGAATACTGGATTTCGTTCGTTAAGATTGTAGTCGTTGTCATCTTTATTATCGTTGGTATCTGTGTTGATACTGGTGCTATTGGTGGTGTTAACTATGGTGTTTCTAACTTCCATTTACCTGGTGGTTCTTTCCCTAACGGATTCCTTGGTGTCTTCAATGTCTTCATCACTGCTGCCTTCTCTTTCAATGGTGTTGAAATTGTTGGTATCACTGCTGGTGAATCTGCTAATCCTCACAAGACCGTTCCTGCCGCTGTCAAGCAAGTATTTTATCGTATCGTCTTGTTTTATATCCTTTCTATTCTCATGATCGGTCTTATTATTCCCTATACTGATCCCAACCTCATGAACGGTTCCGATAACATTTCCGTTTCTCCCTTCACCCTTGTCTTCCAAAAGGCTGGTGCTGCTTGGGCTGCCGATATGATGAACGCTATTATTTTGATTACCATGATCTCTGCTGGTAACTCTGGCGTTTACTCTTCCTCTCGTACTCTCATGTCTTTAGCTGACGATGGTTATGCTCCCAAGTTCTTTAGTTATGTTAACGGTTGGGGTATTCCCATCTGGGCTGTCTTGGCTACCTGTGGTGTCGGCTGTCTTGCTTTCTTGACTTCCCTCTTCGGTTCTGGTGTCGTCTTCACCTGGTTAACATGTCTTACTTCTCTTGCTGGTTTGATTACTTGGGTATCTATTTCTACTACTCATATTCGTTTCCGTCAAGGTTATCTTTCTCAAGGTCGTTCTCTTGATGCACTTCCTTATGTTGCACCTTTCTTCCCCTTCTGTGATATCTTTGTTATTATTGCCGGTACCATCATTATCTTTGGTCAAGGCTATAAGTCCTTCATTGCCCCTATCACTCCTACAGGCGTTATCTCTACCTACATTGGTTTGATCTTGGCTGTTGTTCTTTACGCTGTTCACAAGATTTGGAAGCGCCCTTCTCTCATCAAGAATGCTGATATGGACTTCGAAACTGGTACCATCAAAGAAACTGTACTTGATATTCGTAAGGATGAAGGTTTAGACATTAATGGCGAACCCATTCCCAAGTGGAAGCGTATCAGTTCCAAGATCCTTTCTATTATTGCTTAATTTCTCATATAATACCTCATTTTTTAAAACTCTCTTTTTACTTATTTTTGTAAATATGTGTTTCAACAACATATTCCCCATTATTATTATTATTATTTAACTCTGTACATATATTACTTTCTTTTTTATCAATATTTAATTGTTTAGACTTTTATTACCCCCTCTTTTTTTTAAAAAAAAAATCAAATTTACTTAATAAAACTTTCAACAAGGTCAAAAAACAAATTACATTCGTTTCTTCTCTATCTTCTATTATTACTCATTCAACACGTGCCTAGCTAAAAAGAAAGCTAGATCTTTTTTTTTTTTTTTTTTCGTAAATTTGAAGTAAAGTTTGTAACAAAAGGAAACGAGTACTACACGACAACCAAACTTTTTCTCTTTATTTATTTACTTTATGGGTTTATTACACTGTTTATAACAGCATATTGTGTCATAGTTTTGTTCCCAAATATCCGGATTTAATGACAATACATTCAATATAACGAGGAAAGAAAAAAAAAGCAACTTATTCCAGGTTAATTTTATTGGTTCGTTATTTCGTCTTCAATAGTATAAACCTCTCTAAAAACCGACGCGTGTTACATTAATCAGTATATATTTAGTGCCGAATGAAATAATATATATAGTACACGACGTTCCTAATAGAACAGAGAAAAAGCGGTACAAAAGAAAATGTTTTCTTCAGTCAACTGAAAAGTAATGAGTTGACTTAAGTCTTGGATCGCGTGAATATGATATTTATATATATGAAAGAAAGAGTACATGAAAGCCACTGTTACGTATAAACTCGTACAATAACTAAAAGAATAAAAACGCCCGTTACTTAAACTTCCTTCCCCTCCTATTTAAATGATAGAACGGTAAACATACATTCAATATTTATTTGTTAGTACTTTTTTAAATGTATATATAGATACGTATATATGCGTATATATAAACACTAAGTACTAATTACCATTCTGCGTAAATAAGGACCTCTATTCAGTATTGTTTTCTGCTATATAGTGGCGCTGCAAACGTAGTGTTCTACTACCACGATCTAATTTAATTTTATTGGCTCAATATTTTGTGAATCAGCGAAAAAAAAAAAAATAGGAATTCGGCGATCTTCAGATCATATAGAGCACCTATGTCAAACAATTGCCCGCGCTTTGGGATAAATTAGTATCGGTCAATGCCCAAACTTTAATTACAATGAAGCAAAGATATCGCGTAGTACATTTATTTTAATTTATAAAAAAATTGTGCTGTCAAATGCCATTCTGGTTTAATGTTTTAGGCTACAAATGGTTTAAGGTTTTTTTTTTTGGTGCCTAAATATAGCTCGCATTTATAAACAAACAAAAGTCCTAGATAGTAATACGTATTATATCAACTGTATATACGGAACCTATGTCATAACTACTTTATTATTATCACTCAAAACTTAATTTCGTACTTTTTCCTGCTTTTTTTTTCCTGCTTTTTTTTTCAGATTTTCGTCTACTACCACTTCTTTCAAACAAAAACTACTTGATTAATGTGTACCTTACATACATATAATACCTCTAGTCTGCTTTATAGATGCGTAATTGATTCTGATTTTATACGCTACGACTTTTCATTTAAAAAAAATAATTTTTTTTGTTTTGCATTATGATGATCTGACTTTAAACTAGATCAACTGAGGTCCTGATTTGACGTTTATTGCACCACTTGGCACTAAATTTTTTTTTACATCTTCATCTACTTTTTTATTTCAAGATCCGTGCAAATGATCATAATCACTTCAACGATATGAAAAAGAACCATCTTGGGCTTAAAATAAGATCGCCTGTGTATAAATTGACAGATTTTGGGATATTTATCTAATTTAACTGCATTTGTACAATGGAATATGTTTCTTAGATAAGGATGTGCTTCGATACACAGTAAAAAAGAAAAAAGAAAAAAAAAGAAAGAAATATGTGTGCTAACTACTCATGCAACTCTAAGTAAGTTGCGTTAAAAAAAAACCACGCTATATACTACGTACTTAGTAAGCTACGTAATATGATATCATATATAGTTTTATTTCATTTTATTTCCCTACTACTACTGTATACGGCATTATTATTTTTTTAAGTCGAATCGATAAGGACATTAATAACGACATTGAATTTCGCTCTCCTCTCATGTAACATCTTTTTTAAAAGGCAAATATATAGCACCTATCATGTTAGCTAGAAAGGAATTAGGTCATTTAACATTTATTTTATAAAAGTGAGCTAGCTTCTACACTTTTGTGGTTTTTTTTTACAATCGTATTTTTTCTTTAAAAAAAAATCTATTTTCTACTTTTTAATTTTAATTCTACAAGTTAATTATCCGGGTCTCTGGCCATATAAGAAAAAGAAAATCTATATTATATACGCACATTCACGATGTTAAACAAAAATAACGAAAAGATACAAACAACAGCAGATCAAGAAGAAATAGAAGACACTTCAAGTTTTTCTTCCAAAGATTCCATAGGAAACAATGGACATACTTTGAAACGTGGATTGAAAGCTCGTCATATCCAAATGATTGCGCTGGGCGGTACAATTGGTACGCAATGATTCAAAAAAAAAAAAGACATATCACTGTTATTCACATATAATTTATAGGTACCGGTTTATTCATGTCTTCTGGTTCTGCAATCGCAAATGGTGGCCCTGGTGGTGCCCTCGTCGCTTATGGCCTCGTTGGAATTCTCGTATTTTGTGTTATGATGAGTCTAGGTGAAATGTCGGCACTTATTCCAGTAGCAGGTTCATTCTCACATTTTGCGTATCGCTTCGCAGACCCATCTCTAGGGTTTATGTTGGGTTGGGTCTATTGGGCAAATTGGGCTGTAGGTGTCGCAGCAGAACTGACGGGTGTTTCCATGATTATGGAATTTTGGATTACAAGTATCAACAGTGTCGTTTGGGCAGTTATCTGTCTTGTGATTTTAGTTGCTTTAAATGTTTTTTCTGTCAAGGGCTACGGTGAAGTCGAATACTGGATTTCGCTCATTAAAATTATTGTGGTCGTCATCTTTGTTATTGTCGGTATTTGCGTCGATACAGGTGCAGCAGGAGGCGTTAACTACGGTGTTTCTAACTTTCACTTACCGGGTGGTGCTTTTCCTAACGGATTTCTAGGCGTATTTAATGTGTTTATCAATGCAGCTTATTCGTTTAATGGTGTTGAAATTGTAGGTATCACAGCAGGAGAATCTACTAATCCTCACAAGACGGTTCCTACAGCAGTTAAACAAGTATTTTATCGTATCATCCTGTTCTATATCCTTTCTATGCTTGTTATCGGACTTGTTATACCCTACGACGATCCTAATCTTTTAAATGGTGGTAGTGATATTTCAGTTTCACCATTCACACTTGTTTTCCAAAAATCAGGTGCAGCTTGGGCTGCTGATATGATGAATGCTATTATTTTAATCACTATGGTTTCAGCTGGTAACTCTGGTGTTTATTCTTCCTCTCGTACACTCATGTCTTTGGCAAATGATGGTTTTGCCCCTCGATTCTTTAATCGAGTTAACAGATGGGGTATCCCTCTCTGGTCAGTTTTAGCTACATGCCTTGTTGGTTGTATCGCGTTCGTGACCTCTTTGTTTGGTGCGGGTGTTGTATTTAATTGGCTGGTTAATTTAACTTCACTTGCAGGATTGATTACTTGGGTTAGTATCTCGATTACGCATCTTCGGTTCCGTCAAGGATACGTATCGCAAGGAAGATCGCTTACAGCACTTCCTTATCGGTCCCCATTCTTTCCTTGGGGAGATTGGATTGTAATTATTGCAGGAACAGTGATTATTTTTGGTCAAGGGTATCATACTTTCCTTGCACCTATTGAACCATCTGAAATTGTATCTAGTTATATCGGGCTGGTATTAGCAGTGATACTTTATGTAGTACATAAAGCGTGGAAACGGCCCGCACTTGTCAAGAATGTAGAAATGGACTTTGAAACAGGTACATTTCAAGACACTGTTATTGATATACGTGAAGAAAACGGATTAGATGAAAATGGTAACCCTATACCAAAATGGAAACATATTTGGAACAAGACAATTTCAATTATAGCCTAAAAAAAAAAAAAAAAAAAGAATTATTCCCCAAAAACAACTTCCCCATTCTTTTTTTTTTCTTTGCATTTTCATATTACTAATTTAGACTTTTATTAAATAAACAAATATACTTTCTTGTGACCGATTTTTTTTTTTTCATTTCTTTCTTTATTCTTTTATCCTATTTTGCAAATGAGTACTCGTCAAGAAAGGCCTTTAGGCGTATTGGAAAAGTACCAAACTTCAAAGCACTTGACTCGAGCCTATGGAAATATCTCCATGACAGCCACTTTAGAACATGATGTCAACGATGAGGCCACCACTTTATTCTATATGCGTTATTTCCAACCTGCTTTAACGCGTCTTATTGAAAAGCATGCTGCTCTTTCTATGGTTGTGCGAGATAAAGCTGAAAGTACTGCTCATTTTGAACAGCTTACAAGTATCGACCTTGCAAAAGTAGTTACCATTGAAACAAACTCCATGTCCCTACAGGAACTTATTAAAGAACAAACCACAAGTGAGTTTGACTTGGACTCTTTGCTTCCACTTTGGCGATTCAAAATTGTGGCTGATTCACCTACGACCTGTATAGTATCGCTGGCTTTACATCATATTATTGGTGACGGTATGAGCTTATGTATTATTTGGGAAGCATTGTTACAAGAATTGAACAATGAAAAGGAATGGGAAGGAAAAGTTAGCATTGTACCGGTCAAGCATCTTAAATTAGCTTTACCGTATGAATTATCTAACGCACCACAAATTTCAATTGTATGGGATGTTTTACCTGTTGTACTTAAAAGTTTAGTCCCCAAAGTTCTACCAGTTTCTATTGCACGTATGATAAACCCACTTAGTACAGAAGGTTGGAAAGGGGACTTTGCAGCAGTAGAAGAAGAACCACATGATACACAAGTACGCACAATTCATGTGCCTTTGGATATTTGGAAACCAATCACAGAAGAATGTAAACGACGAGGTATTTCACCTCATGCGATTATTTTTGTTACTATGATGTTAGCATGGAAACAATTATATCCAGGTCAAACGACAGAAGTTGCGACTCCGATCAACTGTCGTGCATCGTGTCACCCAGTAGTTCCATCCAACGTTATTGGTAATTATGTTGGCGCTTATACAAGTGTTTGGACACCAAAACAACTCGATATAAAAGATATCTGGAAAGCGGCAAAGAAATATCATCAAGATTTAAAAGCAAATAAACTGGAAGCAAGTAAGCAATCATTATTTTTAAAATTCTTACCAGAATATCCAGCATCGTATTGTGACTACTGGTACGACAAGCGTAAAGATTCATCAATGGGAAGAGCAGGTGGATTAGAACTTTCTGATCTAGGACGATTCAATTACGAGGGTAGTACGTGGAAGTTGGGCGAAATGTACTTTTGTCAAAGCGCACAAACATTTACCACTGCATTAGGGTTGAATTCAATTTCTGTCAATGATGAACTGTATTGTACGCTTGGGTGGCAAAACGGTGCGCTTAATCTTGGTAAGATTAGTATGTATCATGATATTTTTATTGGTATCTTAAAGGACATACCTTTATAAAACATATATCGTGTTACAGGTATTATGATACCTTTGTCATGGGGGGATAAATAAATATAATAAAAAGACTTGTTTCAAAATAAAATAAAAATATTTAGTTTCTGGATAAAAGCGTGATTAAAACAAGGTAGCTTAAATTATATATTATGTATATTAATGACGAAACCTAGCGCAGAGAGTCATCCTTTCATATTTCAAAAAGTCAATGTCTATTATGTTACAATAGGATAACTCATGGTAACAGATAGTATTTAGCTGTCAATAGCGTGTTTTTTGTACTGTATTCTTGATCTAATAGACTGTGTATCGGCATTTGGATAGGCATAAACGCTCTTGTTTTATTTCTATCCATTTCTTTTTTATCTAGTACTAGGAACGTCTATATGTTACATATTAGATTATTAAACTGAATCATAAGTACGATTTATATATACACATATATATAAAGTTGTCTAAAGTTAAAAAAAAAAGTGTAATAAACTCTTGTGTACTCGACCTTACAAAAAAAAAGATAAGCAAATGCGCTCTTAATGAAAAATAAATCTTCAGTAGTTTTAGCGTCGGCTATAAACTAAATCCTGCAGACAATTATGCTAGGTTTAGATACTATCTTGTGATTTTTATCCTAAAATAGAGTCATTTAATCAAATACAAGAGTACGAAGAGATAGTGATGGCAACTGGAAATGGGCTTGATTGCCCAATTCGCGAAATACCATTTTAATTTCCGCTCCCATCCTAAAAAAAACATGAGCACTGTATATATTTTTGTTATTTTTTTTTCCCTTTTATATACACATTTTTTTTTTTTTATATTCATATACACACATTTAGATAAAGAAATATAATGCAGACTATTAAATGTGTAGTTGTTGGTGATGGTGCAGTTGGTAAAGTAAGTACTTTTGTTACAACAAGAAGAGAAGGAAGTAAAAGAGAGAATAAGTCATTAGTGAACTAAAAATAAAAAATTACATCATCTAGACTTGTCTCTTGATTTCATATACTACCAACAAATTTCCTTCTGAATATGTTCCTACCGTAAGTAATTATATGTATAAATATACAACTATATAAAGGGAAGGCGCGTATATTTAAAAAAAAAATGAATGTAGGTATTTGATAATTATGCTGTTACGGTCATGATTGGAGAAGAGCCATACACTTTGGGATTATTTGATACTGCTGGCCAAGAAGATTATGATCGCCTTCGACCTTTATCTTATCCTCAAACGGATGTTTTTCTTGTATGTTTTTCAGTTACTTCACCCGCTTCATTTGAGAATGTAAAAGAAAAATGGTTCCCTGAAGTTCATCATCATTGTCCTGGTGTACCTTGTTTGATTGTTGGTACCCAAATCGATTTACGTCAAGATCCTGCTGTATTAGAGAAATTAACCAGACAAAAGCAAAGACCTATTGCCTTTGAAGCTGGTGAAAGATTAGCTCGTGAATTAGGTGCTGTTAAATATGTTGAGTGTTCTGCACTAACACAAAAGGGTTTAAAAAATGTGTTTGATGAAGCTATTGTCGCTGCATTAGAGCCTCCTGTAAAGAAGAAGTCAAAGAAGTGTAGTATTTTGTAAAATAAATAAATAATAATAATAATACACACTCAATATATAACACAAGAACGCACCTTCATACGAACGCAAACCCACATATATACTCTTTAATGAATAAATAAAAAAAACAAAAAAAAACATTTTATTTCGAACTCTTTACTGATAATTTACAGTCACGAATAAACTGCATTCAAAAGTATTTTAGCACTTCTTCTTGTAAGGTATGCTTAATTTTATTTGGAAATAGAGAGAACTTTTCTTGTAAGAACAGTTGCGATAGGCTATGGCTGAAATAATATATCTTCAATAGGTACCCTTGGCGTATCTGGGAAGAGTACAGCGCTGACTAAAACATATAAACACTTCCTTTTAACCTTTGTACGACTTTTTTTTTTTTTTTTTTTTTTTTTTTTTCACTTGACAACTTTCTAACTACTGGAAGTTGAGTTTTTAATAGGCTAGTTACTATTCCAAACACATTCTTCTTACTTTTTTTTGCAGGTATCATAAGTTTCCTTATTGGTAACAAAGATCATGAGGGTGCTTAGCTCTTTTTTTTAAAATAATAATAATAATAATAATTATGAAAGCATTATTTATTTAGGCTTCTTTTGGACTGCAAGTGTGTGTATAGGATCACCACTTTGGATAGGATAGCCTATAGTACAAAAGTACAACGTTTGACGGGATTGATTTGTATGCACACCAAATTTCATTTTTTTTTCCATTTATATTTTCAAAAGGCTACTCTTAATTATTAGCTGTATTATATGTACATTTACTTACGTATTTCAAGAGTATATTATATAAAAATGCACTGTAGCCTACATAAAATGTATCCTTAAAAAAAACTATGGCTAAAAGTATATAATTTGCCTAGTGTTGCTTAATGAGTCTTGGTCTTACCGTATTTCTGATTGAGTCACCATTTCGACAACGTCTCCAGAGTACTCTTGAAAACGAAATAGCCGTTGGTTTCCTTATTATTTATGGAACTTTTGTTATGGTATCAAATACTTGCTTTTGAGATGCGTTCGTTTGATTGCATTTACCTTCGCCTTATTTTATTTTTTCTCTCTTCATCTTTATCTGTCTACTTATGTTTCTTGGTCCTTCTCTCGGTAGAATCTATACAATTTATACTTCAATATAAGATGAAGAGATACAACACGAATTTCTTATTAATGTCTAGCAGGATATAATAACATATATCTGTTATTTTACGACCTATTTTAACAAACCTCCGAATATCACAATTACAGTTACTGATACTTTAAAATATTCATTATTTAGCTAGATGCTCTGCTTTTAGCACGAAATAATCCATAGAAGTAGTATGTTAAAATTGAAAGAAAATAAGCCGATGAAGCAATTATAAAAATTAAGCGTGACCTGAATCCAAAAAATGAAGTGTGTAAAAAGCTCGAAATCAATCGATTGATTATCGTCACTAGCCCAACGACTAATAAAAGGATAGATACTGAGGAGAAAAAATATCTATATAGTCGCCATATTGGTATGATATTTAAATATCTGCTTTATGAGGAGTTTTATTTGCATCTATCGGTTTCTTGTCGGGTCTGTGACCCTTAAGGAAATCTATACTTGCTCAAACTCAATAACAACAAAATATATTTTGGTTTTATTAACTTAGCTAGTAGTTGACGAATTGCGCTTGTTTAAACGGTGCATTTATAGTTTACTTTGATCGATGTAATCTACCAGCTTTCCACCGTAGTATATATGGCTTTAGACAATTATCAAGATCTATTTCATTCTGCCGTTCTCAGACTTCTACCAACATAGCCTTACTTTCTTTTTCTATCATTACAGTTCCTTTATTTTTTCTATCCTTTTAGTACCATTTGTATATATTTATTCTACCGTTGGGTCATGTCATTTTTAGTGTCTTTTGGGAGGGGGGGTCGTGTGACTTGTAGGGTTTTAACACAATTTCCAATTGCCAGCTGTTTGGGAGTTTCAATTGAAAAAGGGACTACTTTTTTTGTAATGTTTTTTTATTTATTTTTTTTCACTAGACTAAGTGCTTTTTTTTCCCTTCCCTCTTTCTCAAAAAAGACAACAATTATATAATAATGTCAACTAGAGTTTATATTGGTCGCCTCGCTCGTGATGCCTCGAAACGTGATCTCGAACGTTTGTTTAAAAACTATGGAGATATTCGTGAGATCAACGTCAAGACTGGTTTTGGTTTCGTTGAATTTGTTGACGAAAGAGACGCTAAAGATGTTGTTTATGACTTTCACGGTAAAAACTTTCTTGGTGAAAGGTAAAAAAAAAATGCATATTATCATTATTATATACTTTTTTTTTTAAAAAAAAATATATATATTATACTTTAAAACACTTAAACTTATACTATTATAAACTAGATTAATTGTCGAAATTGCTCGTGGAGCTCGTCGTAACGATGAAAGACGTACTAATCGTAACGATCGGTAAGTTTTTTTTTTTTTTTTTTTTTTTTTTTAAAAAAAAAAAAAAAGCTAGGCATTTTTATTCAATCTTGGTACATATGTATTTGTAGTCGTCGTTCTCATTATAGATTAATTGTTGAAAATATCGCTCCTGGAACAAACTGGCAGGTACGCATCGCTTTTTCTCCCTTCTTGTTACTTTTCAAAGAAAAAGTTACAAATTTTTTCCCCCATCCCCTACTTGTACTATTCTGGGTTAAATGATTTCTCATCATGCCGCTGGCTTGTCTCTTTTCTTTTATTGTGTGGGATTTCTTCCATCTTCATAGGACCTTAAAGATATGATGCGCAAAGCTGGTGAAGTCACTTTTGCTGATATCTCTCGTGAACGTTCATCTGAAGGGTACAGTATTATTATTATTATTTCTTTAAAAAAAGAAGAAGAAAAAAAAAGAAAGATAAATTCTTATATAGATTTTATTTTATTTTATTTTTATTTAGTATTGTTGAATTCGCTGTTCGTGATGATATGGAATACGCACTTAAAAAGTTGAATGATCGTGAATTAAACGGTCAACGTGTCACTCTTCGTGAGGTAATAATAATTATAATACGTGGCATTGAATTTAAGAAAGTTGACTTTTTTTTACTAAAAAAAAAAAAAAATTGTATAGGATACTGGACGTAGCCGCTCTTCTCGCCGCTCTCGTTCTCCTTCCAAGTCTAGAAGCCGTTCTCCTCCCCGTCGTCGTAGACGTCGTTCTCCCTCTGTTTCTAGATCTCGCTCTCCTCCTCGTCGTCGTAACCGTTCTCCTTCAGTATCTAGATCTCGTTCTAGATCTAGATCTCATTCTCGTTCTCGTTCCATGTCTGGATCAAGATCTCCTCCTCGTAAGAGAGAGAAGCGTGATCACTCTCGCGAGGATAGCCGTGATGCTAGACGTAACTCTGTCTCCAGAAGCAGATCTCGCTCTCCCGCCAGATCTCCTGCTCGTTCTCCTGCTAGATCTCCCGCCAGATCTCCTGCTCGTTCTCCTGCTAGATCTCCTGCTAGATCTCCTGCTCGTTCTCCTGCTCGTTCTCCTTCTCGTTCTGATCAATCTCCCGCTAGATCCCCCGCTCGTAGCGAAGGAAGGTAAGAACTCTTTAATACGCATAAAGAAAACGTGTATTTTTTATTTATTCACACACTTTTTTTTTATTTCATTGTTTAGTCCTATCAGAGAAGATTAAAAATACAAAATTTACTTATGCCAAACATATTTGGCCAGTTTCCTTTTTTTTTTTAACAAAACATCTATCTTGTTCTAGCTTTTTTTCTTCTCTCTTCATCTCTTTTTTTCTCCGTCGTAAAGTTTTTTTTATAAAAGTAAAAAAAGAAATATTTATTTTTGTAAAAAAAAAAAAAAAAGGAAAATGTCCAACTATTTGAATCGTTTGTAATTTAGGAAATGTACAAAAGAATATTTGAATGTTGGAGTTGATTTTTTATTTATTATAATAGTTATCCGTTACAAGCGCTAAAGTTATTACTAAAACAGAGGAAACAGGTGATACCTAGTGTCGGTTCACCATTGCCACGCAACCTAGCTGCCAAAGCTGTAGAAAACACGTTGAAGTTACTTGACAGGCAATCGTTGAATTTTACAGTGATTAAAAAGCTATCATCTATACCTAATGCAGGTAACGCGATTTTATGTAATAAAGAAATAAGGATGCATTAAAACGTATTTGTGCTAGGGTATGGGGTCTATTTGAAAGGAACAAATCAAAAGAAGGGAGAGATCGTTAGCTTTTATCCAGGTACGATTTATATGCCTTCAGAACCTATACTTTTTGTTAGTATAGCAAATCAATACATTTTGAAATGTGTTGATGGATTATACATAGATGGTAAAAGAACAGGTTTATCAGGTAAAATATATAAATCATTGTACAGACGTGAAAATTGGCCTGGAGCTATTCAAATTAGCGATTGGACATGGATGCATGATGATAATTTAGCGTATGAGTACTCTATTTTAAGATACTTATTTGCATATTAAACTAATGTAAATATAGAAACCCGTTAGCGGTAGGACAATTTGTTAACAATGGTACAAAAGATTATAAAGCCAATGGTAAATTAAAAAGAAAAAAAAATAGATAAGATTGATAACAGAAATGTATAATAGTTTGTTATCAAGAAGTAGACTTACCTATCAATTTCTCAAATGAACTAAGAAGGTTCATACCAAACATGTATTGGGATACACAAATGGATCCATTGTCTCACCCCATGAGAGTGGTTGCACTAGTTTCGCTAAGAGAAATTCAAGACGGGGAAGAACTATTTTCAACCTATATGGACATAGTTTAAGCCGTAATTCCCCATTTCTTTACTATCAAATTTCCAATAAAGGATAAATCATGTGTATATTTGGTTTTTTCTGCAGGTGTAACAAAATACATGTAGAAGCACTTGAGGAAGAGGAAGCTACCCGGAAAAAAAACATACTAGTCCAAATGGAGTATTTTGCTTTTCAATCCCTTTTACTTTGCAAAAAAGAACGTATTCCAACTGAGATCAAAGCTTAATAGTTTCAAAGCCAGGAATAAAAGGAAAAGAGTACACAACTAAACCAGGGTTACCTTTGCTTATACAATTTAAACTTGTCAGAGGTCAAACTCATGTTTAAAAAAAAGTTGGTGCTACCTCGCTATACCGGTGTTGGGTATATAATGACCTAGTTCTTGACTGTGATGTCAATGATAATATCTCAATAAAGTAATCCCTTTCAAAAAAAGGTTTTATTGGGATTTGTCATTATGGAACTTTTACCATGACATAAAAAAAAGAAAAAGAAAGGTAGTTGAGTGATTTCAAGACAAAATATCACATTATTAACTAACCTAGTTACACTTGGTTAAAAGATACATGTGAAGAAAAATAGCTTTGTTTATTGTTTGTCTTGGTAATCGTTGGTCCCTTTCTATTTACTATAACCTTCTGAGATGATAAGATTTACGAAGCGAAAAAAAAACAGATTATTTAATTAGTTTTTATTGGAGTTAGTAATCAGATAGTGTCATACACTTTAAGGGAGTTTAAGCTCTTGACAAAGTAAAATAAAAGTAAAAAAAGGTATTCACAAACCGTGGACGTAGGTAACGCTTTTATACATTTAAATTCTTCCAAGCTTTTATTTAAAGCCATATATGCCTTAAATGACATTCTTATTGGATATATTTCCTTGGTGAGAGTACTTTAAATGATGAATCCATGTTTAAAGATACACACTCAAAAGTAAGTACGATATTTTGCTCTCGTAATTACAATGTTCCTGTTCAGATTACGGGGTCTTACGGTGCTGCCTGACCAACTTGGTGCAAAAAGCTGACTGTTTAGGCTACGGGGTTTTGCGGTGCGGTCGGTGCCACTTGGAACAAAAAAAAAAAAAAAAAAAAAAAAGAGCTCCGAACTAAGAAAAGAAAGAAGAGAGCACATTGCACCCCGTGTCTATTTGTGTGGAGTTACGCTCGGTATTAAATTAACAATAAAGCGCGTACAATGCTTGGACCAATACTTCCGCTCAGAACAGGTTATTTATCATCATTTATACAATATAAAAACTCTAAATATTGACTATTTGTATGATTATAGTGTGGATGTATAAGATTTAAAGAAAAGTTAATTAATTTGTGGTAATAGAGTACACATTTTGAAGTTGTATACAGTTATTTTTCCCATCGAAAATAAATAAATAAGCTGGTTTTTAAAATTAAGGTCGCGGACTGGGAAGTTAGTACAACATTAGATTTATGATAAAGTGAGGTCAATTCATTGGATAAGGATAACTGACAAGTTGTTACACATAGATAAGTAAAAATAATAACTTTTTCACTCTGAGTCTTATTAACCAATAAAAACCTTTGTGAATCATAAATAAAGTTCGCTTTCTTTTAAGTAAGATCGTTACGATCTGATTAGATTTTTTTCTTTTTTTTATTTAGAAAAGGGATTTCTACATTTCTTTATTTTTAATATGTGAAAAGAGGAAAAAAGAATATATACAGTAATAATATTGCAATGTGTAATAATTTAGAGTTGGGAAGTAACCAAAGAGGTTTTTTTTTTCTTTTTTTTTTTGTGGGGGGGGGGAATAATATTATTATACAGAATTAATATGGGGATATTTGTTGTTGTTTTCAAATTTATAACTTGAGTAAATTATCTTCAATGGTAGGACCACTATTGTTGCTACTGATAAACCATTTAAAGTATTCATAAACACTCCAACTAATAGCAGCACTAGGCATAACAGTAAGAACTCTAGGTTTAAATCCTCTAAAGAAACCTCTTACACCATAACGTTCCTTGATAATATTTACAGCATCCATTAAACCAGAAGCGTTACGAATACGAGGATCAGCATTTTGACCTCTAGTTTGAAGTAAAGTCTTTACGACATCTAAAGGAGTAGTGATAGCAGAAGCGATGGCACCAGCTAAACCACCAGCAATAGCATGAGTTTTAGGATCATAATCACCGGCAGGATTAATAACTTTACGGAAATATTCATAAGTAGCAAATTGAATAGATTGAAATGGAACAGACATGGTTAAAGTTGTTGGGAGTGATATATAGAAAGCAATAAGACCTTCTTTTGCGTAAACATGACGTGCACATTCTCTAACTGTTCTATACGCGCTATCACCTAATTGCATTCGTTGTTTAATTACATCGAATGGATTCATAAGCGCATCATGGGCAAGTGTTGCACAAGCACCGGCTGCTGCCGTGGTTAATGGATGATGTCCACCAGCGTTACCACCAAATGCTTCTTTGCATGCTTCGTAAGTAGCAAAATGAACTGCATGTGCGGGTCCAGCTCCCATCACAACAGAGTTTACGCCACGCCAAAGGTTACGTGAAGCGGATTTTACGCCTTTATAAGAGGATGCTTCAGCAATAGCTGCAGAATGAAGATGACGATGAGGGTGATGTTGATGACCAGCAGTCACTGCTGCTGCTACTGTAGAAAATACTTGAGGTCTTGCAACTGATTGAATAACTTGCATACGAGTCTATATATAAAAAAAAATGTTAATAAATAATCAAAAAAAAAAAATAACAATAATGTACCTTGATACTATCTACAGGATACATGGCACAGTGTTCAGCAATACCAGCAAGTGCACCAGCCATAGCATCTTGACCAAGGGTAGCGTTACTACCAAGAGATTCATAATCATAATCGTCAGACATTTTATATATAAAAAAGGAGGAGAGGGGGGATAATATAATATTTTAATAAAAGTTAAAAGAAAAAGGGAAAAATAAAAAAAATAAAAAGGAAATTTTTATAATCAGATTATCAAAAAAAAAAAAAAAAAAAAAAGCCTCCTTAATAATAGCCAATCAAGGTTCATCAGATAAATAAAAATTATTTCACGGCCCAGTGCCCGTATTGTAGTACAAAATGAATCTGATTACGAATAAATAAATAACAAATTTCGTTTGAACCACACTCCCTGTTTAAAGAGATTAGCCAATAGCGTAACAGAAAAAAATCTGATATAATTTTAACTTTTTTTTTTTTTTTTTTTAATTCCTTTGAGATCATTCCGTGCGTACATAAGTAAATAAGTAAGAGACTCTGTAACAAGTTATATTTTATCTATTATCTAATGAATACCCTTTTTCTTTTAAAAAAAATTTACACTGATTAATTTATTTTTTTTATATATAAACATTACATGTATTGTTTATTTTAAAAAGTTAAGGTAATCCCTACGACGAAAAAAAAAAAGCAAGAGATTGCGTTACAAGTCGTACAATTTAGTGGAGCATCTGATAACAAAAAGAAAACAGCGCTCAAAAAAAAAACCAACATTTGAATATTATTAAAAACTGATCAAAAAACGGAAAATCGTTTCTGACCAATTTCTTTTTCTTCTTCAAACACATGAATAATAACAAAAAATACGTTGTATTGTTTGTTTTCTTTTTCTTTTGTTAGGTAACGTTGAATTTTATTTTTTTAAATATGCGGCCTGCAAATAAATAATTATCAGATGGAACATACTTTTAGTCTTTTATAGTAAAACTTTTTACATTTAATATGCAAGTACAATGTTATACATGTGTATATTAAGATAAATTCAATGTCTATGTAATTATTGGGGGGATTCGGTTACTCTAAAAATTAAACTTGTTGCAACCGGAACTCCCCACAATTTCTATCCTTTCATACACCTAAAAATACATCAATTTATCCGAACTCCCGTTGTTTCCTTTAAATGGTATAAAACGCAGTGGCGACCTTGTTTACATGGTAAACAAAAACTCACCCCTACCCTTATTCAATTTGGTATAAACGAATCAGATGAGAGCGGGTATAGGTATTATACACGTAAAAGCGAGGGCCTAGGTTAGTTTAAATATTTATAGATATTTTAGTTAGAAAATGTTTAGAACGACAATAAACTGAATAAAAAGAAAACAATATTTAGATTACAAGTGTTTACATACGTACTTGATAAGTGTAGATAGTTTGATTTATCTGATAAAGTATTATATACAAAAGGGTTACCCTTTTTGTACTTTTTATTTTATTTTTACAATAGACTTTATTGTTTATGAATATACATTGTTATACAAATGTGAAGCACTTTATAGATCAAAGGGATACAATACACAGACAACAAGTGTTGTTTATCAAATGACTATCTTAATATTTACTATTGTTTTTATTTTAAAAAAGATAGACACAAGATCATTTGGTCTCTATTCAATTGTTTTCTGTATAATATGAATCAACTTGAACTAAACTATTTAAGAGCCCCAGAACTAATTATTAAAGCCCCATGAACAAAATTTTCAGATACCCCCCTTCTACAGCAGACCTACATCTCTCCCCCATTCATTTTATTCGTGAAATCTTTTTAAAAGTCAAATTGTCATTGTTACAATTGTTTTTTTGTTTTTTTGTTTTTTTTTTTTAGTATCGCTCGGATCTGGTTCCACGCTAGAAGGAAGCATGGGAAAAGCTTGTCAATACACATGACAACGTGCGCACATTCCCTTTTCTTTGCCAGTAACATTTCATGTGTGTATTACCTCTTGATGACTTCAATGCTATTGTTATTTACTTCAGTTCCGTAAGACCTAAATAGAGTTAGCGCTAACGAGTAAGAAAACGAAAACTTTCTTTTGGTTCACTTTTCACTTTTTTTTTAAGTTGATTAAAATGGAATTCCCCTTTTTCTTGTGTAGATGATAGAGTTCAGTTATAATTCAGGTGTGGCTGAATAAAACGTTTCTTTCTTGCTATGTTTTATTTTATTTTTTTGTGGAGAAGGGGAAACTTATAAGCGAATATGTATTAATATTAAATCGTGAAACTAAACCTAACCTCACAAGGTATACTTTCTTGCACTTTTTTGTCTTATTTTTATTGGTAAGTTTTTTTTTATCGTCATGATTATCTACTACGTATTATGCTGATCCAGTAGTTATACACTAACTAGTAGTAAATGAAGATCAATATCCTGTATTACAATTCCAAAAAAATGGTGTCCATGTTACAATTAACTTTAAAAAAAAAAAGAAGCTTGTGACGTCCACTGGAATAATAATTTATATTACCTACGTTATCTCTATGCGAGATTAGATAGTACTTCTTATCTTGTTATTGGGAAATTGCATACATATACACGAGGACATTATAAATCCCGTTTATTACATTCTTACATATTAAGAATTAAGTAACACGATATGAGCCCATACGCATATATTTGATACGTTTCCCCCCTATAAATTTGATAATGAATAATGATGAGCGTTTTTGACATTGATATGATAGCTTCAGTAGTTGATGATAATCAAAATTTTTTTTTTTTAATATTTTTTTTTTCGGGAAAACAAATACCGTGTTTTCCTTTTCCCCTCAAATTTTAATTGATACGCGTCAGTACGTTTTAAAGTATCATTCGTTGCCTAGTTACAGTTCTGACATATTTATCTTTATAACGTAACAAAAAAGATATCTTATTAAAATTACGTGTGAAGGGACGGACTTGTTCTGGGCGTACCCGGCAAGAGTTGTTACAAATATTCATATAACATAATTATTACTTGACCGTTTATCGACACTCTCCAGCAAACTCCTTTGGGGACGCGGAGCGCACGCCTAGGATTTCCCATAAACACTGTCGTACATCGCTTAAATTAACATTTGTCGATCAATATCTGCTCATATTTAGTTTCAAAAAGAAAAAGGAACAATAAAAAAACAGAGAAAGTTTGCTCTATTTATATAGAATAGACTTGTTGTACGAGTCACAAGGCTGTTCTCAGCTTATCCGCATGTCAATCGGCTATTGAACAAAAACTATATGAATTGGAGGCCATAGGAATCGATCGGCAACCGGCAGTATGCATCTACTTATTTCCCCCGACATTGTGGCTTACATGTCCCAAATAAAAATGATCACATTTCAATTATCAAAACCAATTTTTACTTTATTATTTTACTTCGGATTTTTTTTAATTTTTTTGAGTTCGCATGTTAACGTTGTTAGGGAGCGATTCAGTATTTTGTTTTATGATTAAATCTCTATATATTCTTTTGAAGTCTATAATAGCTTTGTTTAAAGTATCTACAACAGCATAATCATCATTATTTTCGTAAGTGATGTTTACTGAGAGCAGATTTTGAAGCTCTAATAGATTGGAAGATAATTCATTATTAATATTATTAGTATCAATATGAATATCTTCATTAGTATTGTTATTGTTGTTGTTACCATCTTCGATTTGATTTAATTCGATGAGCTGGCTGCCCACCGTATTGAAATCAGTGTTGATAGTTGGTTGAACTATTTCCAAAGCAGGCATGAACCTCTGTATGAGAAACATATGCTTACAAACCGTTCTACGGTAAACGAAGTAATGGCATTGGCAAGAAATGAGGACACCTTCTTCACTGACGCATACGTCGTACATAGCTTCTCCATCCATAAAAGATCTTGCTTTGAAATCAAAAAAGCTCTTCCTTCTTTAACATCACAGCCACACTACAAAAATATACAAAGGGTTGGATTTTCAGAATTTCAACAAACCATCCTTCCTCTGTCCTCTGTGACAGCCTTATTACTTGATGATTTGTTAAGAGGCATTGACAGCTGATTTCGAGTACTGGCCATCAATCAATCCAATATACAAAATTATAACTGAAAAGTATAGAGACCATTGCCCTGTCAATTTTTCTACTTCCTACTGCTCACCAACAGAAAACCAACAGTTATTATCTACTCGTTTCACATATCTTTATTCTTTTACTGCTTTTTTCTTGACTCCTCCTTTATACTATCTTTTTTTTTTCAATTGTAAAACATAACACTATCTTAACAACTAAACATAACACTGTCTTAATAATTATGTTTTTTAATCTTTTTTTTTTTTGTAAAGCGATACTTCTTGATATATTTATTAATAAACGTGTCAGAAAGTTTGATAAAAGTCTTAAAAAGAAAGATGATATTTATTATTTAAAAAGAAAGAGTCGTTATTTATATAAAAAAGAAGAGTTTAATGATAGTTGAATCAGATGATGACAAAAATTGAGGGTCATGAATAATTATTAGTATTCATAACAAACATAGCAAAAATGATCCTTTATGGAAATGAACGGGCCGAGATATTTGCAGTAATATTTGAGTGAGGCAGATCCTGGTAAATAATAATAAACAATCGTTTATAATTACTGTGTTATTTTGAATAGGTTATTTCCCTAACAGTATCGCGAACATTTTTTATAAGGAAAATCAACTAGATGCAAATTTTCCAAAAATGATGAAGGTATAGCGTACCATTCATCACGAAGGGATGACTCTAGTTGACCGACGTTTTTTATCTGATAACTACGACTCTCAATACGTCTTTCCAAGTAATCCTAGACATGTTCAACTGTATTGAGGTCTGGGCTCTGTGCTGGCCAAAAATCGAACCCTTCAATCCCACATCTCTTCTTGTACCAGCTAGCATAACTGCCACTATGGCAGGATGCGCCGTCTTCTTGGAATATAAACTACCTAGACTCTTTCAAAGATAATCCTTCTATCCAGGGGAGAAAGTTATTAGATAGATAGTCAATATAGGCTTCCTGATTGATGATGCCTTTCATGACAACAAGTGGCCCTAATCTTGCATCCCGAAATCACCCCCCAAATCATCACTGAACCGTTTCCAAACTTCGCAGTTTTCTTTACAAAATTTGGGAAATACCTTTAACCTTTTTTTCTGATAACACATACTCTCCCATCACTACCTTGTACGTTAAATTTGGACTCGTCCGACCAAATGACACTTTTCTACTGTTCTCGAGTCCAATCCACTTTATCTTTCGCCCAAAGAAGTCTTTTTTGCATGTGACTAGTTGTCAGCTTTGGTGAGTAAGAACCAAACCCGTTTATAGCAGCGTACTTGATCAGAGTCTCTAAATGTATATTGATCTTGGCGACCTTTAACTTCTCGTTATGACATCAAAAATCTAAAGTGGACAATAAATAAAGGATTTCAGAGTAGCTCCAAATACTTTGATACGTATATTTATTCGAACTATTTACTTCTAATTACATTACTTATAAGTTACTGTTTATTTATGGATATATCAGAAAACTATATTATATTGTCACTAGAAAAAAAAGTCCTTGTGCAGTATTTTTATTGCCGGACGTATAATTATCCCACCCGCTGTTCAACATAAGACTATTACCGTATTCAAATAATTGGTTACAGGTACAAAAAAAAAAAAAAAAAAAAAAAAGATTTAGGGTAATTTACAGTTTATTTCTATATATGTGGTATTGTACAAAATCAGTCATAAAAAAACCAAGGAATAAAACATGTGTAAAGAAAAAAAATATAAATAGTATACAATATAGTGATCAGCAGAGATTTTTTTTAACTGTACATTGAAGGGAGGAAAAAAAAAAAAGGTTATTTAAATGACACCCTCGTGGTAAGGTCTTTGTTGGTTAGCTCCATGGGGAGGAGGAGTAGGATATGTAGCGGGAGATTGAGGTGGTGGAGGAGGGTAAGCAGCATTTGCAGGAGATGGAGAGAATGCTGGAGCGGGAGAATGAGGTGGAGGAGTAGAGACACCGCCACGATTATTGTGTTGCCAGCTATTAGCATTGTTTAATTCATAGCCTTCTTGTTGGTTATAAACAGGGAGAGGAGTTTGGGGGCCATAATTAGCACCGTTGTATTGAGCAGGATCAACCCAACCATTGGCAGGAGGAGGCGTGTAATAAGGTTGTTGGTTGGAAGGAGGAGGAGGATAATAAGGAGGCTGGGCGTTATTATACTGACCATACTGAGGTTGCTGTTGACCTGGAATAACATAGGTTGTTGTCTTTCCAATATTACGATACCTTGAAGAATTTGAGTAGCAACAACAACGGAAAAAACAAAAGATTAATAATAAGCCAACAAAGATAGCAACCGGAATTACAATTTGCTTATTATTATCGATCCAGTTTTTAGCATTGTTACCAAAATTATCAGAATTACATTTGCCTGCTTTACAAGTACTGGCGACACCGCAAGGCGTACCGTCTATAAAGTTACCAGGAAACAAAATACATGAGAAAGAAGAACGAGGGTCTTGACAGGTTAATTGGCATCCGTTATCGGAACCGCAGGATTTCTTGATGCCTGAGGAGACACCGCGAGCAACACATTGTGAATCTCTAGAAGTACATTGACCAGAAGCACATTTAAGTCCCTTTGAGCAATCAGTTAAATCGTCTTTATACTTATCAGGAGGACAGTCGCCTGATGTACCAGAACATACTTCAGCAATATCACACTCTGTAGAAGCAGCTCTACAGGTATAATTAGCAGGTCTAATTTGACAATTGTTACAACAAAGGTCATTGAAATCACTAAATAAAAAAAAAAATAGAGGCATTGTCTTAATAAAAAAAGTTACTCTGCAAATAATAATAAAAAAAAAAGGGGGGGGGGACTTACTCGCAAACAGCGCCAGTCTTAAATTTACAAGTTGCAGGATCACAACAAGCATTATCTTGTCCACCAGTATCACACTCTTCACCTTCTTCTTTAATACCGTTACCACACATTTTCAGAGTAGTGACATTTCTAGTACCAGGATCTATTTTTAATTTTAGCGTCACACTTTTTTCTTTGTTTGTCTACTTATAATCTACCTTCAATACAAGATAAAAATTGGGGCATGGCGCTACAAATGGTTTTAATACTACAAGGACTGAATGCGTCAGAAGAGGCATTACTAGTAGGGTTCATAAAGTATTCTCCCCCAGCGTCGCATTGGGTGTCACTGTAAGGACAACATTGACAAGAACTGCCAGAACAAGGACAGTTTTGAGCCGTACAATCATGAATTGCACCTGTGCAATTAAAAAAGTACATAAATAAATTAAATTAATGATAAAATGTTACTTTTTTTTAAAAATTTACCAAAACCATGACCAATTTCATGAGCTACGACTTTCCATTCATCACGAACTAATAACAAAAGTGTTAATATATTGTACTCATTTTGTAGATACGATTTTTTTTTTTAAAAAAAAAAACTTACTGATTGACGATACACCAGTACCTGAAGTAGTTTGGCCTTTAACGCCGGAAGAACTAGCACCTGTGTTACAAACTTGACCTAACCAAGCGATACCAACCTCTGGGCCAGTACTAAAAAATAAACAAAAAATTAGTAAAAATGTGGGTAATTTTATATCGTGTGTAACACCCTTACGCGCAGTTTGTCATCAAGTGCCATAAACCAGCACCATCGTTACCGATTGCACCTCTCCAAGCACTAAAATCACTTAGACGATCAGAAATAGTGTAAGAATTAGAGCATTGTTGATTCCAAGGAGTACGAGAAGCGGGTGCAGTAGGACATGTAGAATCCATAATAGTAATATTAATTAATCCGATAGCAACGTTAAATGAAGAACTGTAAGCTGAACTGACGGAATTCCAATCATTAATAATTTGAGAACGAGCCTGATCTGTTGTTTGATAATGTTTAACATATGTACAATCAGCAGCGACACCCATATAAAGAACTTTTTTTTGATAATTGTTGTTAGTTTTTTTATATTATATATGTGTGTGTGTGAAACACAAAACAACAACTTACTTTTTTTAGCTGTAGGACAACCTTCGGGAGCACGTTTCGATAGCGTTTTGCCGACATTTAAAGAACCAAAGTTGCTGGTAACAGGTTTGATTGCAAATGGATCATGAATAACAGATCTATCTAATAAAGAGTTTGTATGTGATAATCTATCGAATCCACAACCACCACTACTACCACTGCTACTATTGGGTAACTCTTTTTCAATTGTATTAGAATCACGGTACATAATCATATGTACATCATTTACAGATTGTAATTCTGCATCGTCAGATCTTTTAGTAAGTTGATAATTATCGGTAAGTTTGACATGATGCGTATCTCCATAAATGCTAAAAGCCCCCTCAAACATGGGATAATCAAGTTCATGTCTATTTATATATAAGAATTAGTTATATATTTTTTTTTTGATTATATTATATCTTACTTTATATCATTTCGGACTATAATTCTAGCCCAACCTAATACACCCGGCTCGTTTTCCATATCTTGTTCAGCTTGTAATCCAGAAAGCCACCAATGGTCGGAATAGATATCATCAATAACATAACCTCTATATACTCGGTAATCTGAAGGGTTTATAGCAGTAGACTTTCCTTGGTGATGAAATACGGCATTAGGATGAAATAAGTCAAGATTAGGAGTTAAATGTAAATAAATAGTCTTGTTGAAAGCATTGACAGTGAGTCTTAAAGAGTCGTCGTATTCTAAAGAACGGACATTGGGTTGATAATGATTATTTTCGGATATTCCTCTCTTTTCAAAAAAATTGTTGGAACGTTGCGCTATATCTAGTTGTACACCAGAAATTGGTTCAACCCACAGTAATTGTTTATTGTTTACACTATGACCTGAAGGGTAAAATAATAATTTGTTAGCTCCCTTAACAATAAAAATTGACATGTAATATGCCCTACCTTTTACTAGAGAAAATAAAAGTAAAGACAGGTATATTATCTTGCAAAAGTAATTCATTATACAAACAAAAAAAAAAAAAAAAAAAAAAAAAAAAAAAAGATACAGAAAAGAAAAAGGGAAAAAAGAGACTATTTAAAAGAAAAAGGGAAAAAAAAGTAACGCAATTTTGAATAATTATAGGTATTTAAGTTGGGCCAATTAAAATCACGCGTAATTTTGGCGCCGTGAACACTTTGTTAAAATTCTTCATATTCTTTTTAAAATGCCAAGAGTTAGAAAAAGGTGTTATTCTGACGTATTTCAGTTCTTTTTTAAGAATTTACCGTGTAAATTTAGATTCATAGCTGAGCAACCTTTGAAAAAAAAAAAAAAAGTAAATGCACACATTAGCCACACTACTTGTACCTCTTTATTGTGCTACTACCTTCCAGAACTTTTTTTTTGCAGCGTACCTGAGTTTTGTAATCCGAAACTGGTTTATAAATAAATATGGACTGTATCATTTGTAAGTGACTTGGAATAATATCATTCATTACAGATCTCTTTAACGTCAATCAATAGCAATAAATACTTCAAGCGCTATAAACAGACGTCACACCCTTGATTCTAAGTAACATTATATTATCTGACAACGTTACACTGGCCACTTTTTATCATGATTAAATAAACCTCCTTTTTATGATAATTAACTTGCCGACTTTTTTTTTAACCGTAATCCAAGTCTTTCTCCTTTAAAGATAACTACTATATATCCTTTTCATGTGTATACAAGCAACTCGAGCTTAGTACGTACTCCTTTTTTTTTTTTTTTTTTTTTCCAAAAGGGTTACTATCTATGCAAACGGATATTGAATTACTATCTATAGTCGTACTAAACTAATCAGTTGAGCTCTCACACAAACAAAGGTTTGCACTATTTTCAAGTGTCCCAATAAATTCTACTAGAATTGACGTTCGAATACGACAAACAAATATGATTAATTTATATCTTCTTTAAGTGTACATAGCAAACGCATGTGGTAATAAGATTTTTCTGTTTGCAACAAGAATTTCCCCAATAAAAAAGCGTATATTTTTTTTTATGGAGCATAAAGTTTAGAGTATGAAAATAATAATGTGATAAAATGCAAATTTTATTATAAGAAAAAATTACTGTAAGAGATCAGTGGAATATGGGTTATTAGTTTGGTTAGGTACAACACGGTTATTACTTGTAGCAGCATTATAGCTCCAATCATTAAATTGAGCAGTTGCTTGCTGCTGTTGGGCTTGATATTGTTCTTGAGGTTGTTGTTGAGCTGGAGGGTCTTGGTATGGTTCTTGAGGTCTTTGTTGTGGTGGTGATTGGAATGCCTTTTGTCCATTTCTAGATTGAAGAGCAGGAGAGGGTAACAAATAACGAGGCTTATAACGGTTGATAAACGCAGTAGGACTCTTGTGATAAATAGAAGCTAATGAACCTACATGAAGCAATAACTCGTCCAAGAAATTGGGATCCAAGTTATCACTTTCAGTTGTAATAGCAGGTTTATCAGACAAGACCACAGCTTTTGCAGCAGCAGGGTCAGTTGAAAGCAAACGCCAGTAGATATAACCACGATCACGTAAATCAGGATTATCTACTTCTTCTGTAGCCCATTTTAATACTTTGGGCACCAGCTCTTGACCTACTGTAGGTCTTTGTACAAATAATTTGACAGTAGCAGTTAATAAAGCCAATTGCACTTCATAAGGTTCTTCCAAAAAGGTGTATAAAAAGTCGTCCAAGAGTTGATCAGCATTTTCAATTCTATCAGCGTATTGTCCAATAATCCAAATCATGGAAGCCTTGGCTTCAGGTTCATCAAGGTCATCCAAGTTTTCACAAAGTGTTGAAATAATGCTCTCGTATTGGTTAGGGTATTTTCTAAAGATATCACGAATAACAACAATTGCTTCTTGAACAACATAATTGACTTTGGTTTGAATTAATTCTAATAATGCTGCAATACATCTATCAGCTGCTGATTCAATCTTAACAGCTAATCTACCAATGGCTCTAACTGCCTTTCTAACAAAATCTACATCTACTTCTGCAGCATATCTACATTTATAAATTTATGAGCATATGACGTCTTACAGAGAGAGAGAGAGAAAAAAAATATGCAAGTCTTACTCTTTCAATTCGTTCAATACTAAATCTACATTTTTATCATTTGCCAATCGAAAGATAATTTCCAATTTACCCAATTTGACACAAATAGGATCATCGTATTTACAAAAAAAGACCTTGATATCATTCTTGAGGATTTCAGGTCTTCTTTGAATGATCAATTGAATATTACGTAAAGCAACATATTGTACTTCATAACCAGAAGCTAATAAAGTGACTAAAGGAGGACCTAATTTTCTACAGAATTGACTGATTTCTTCTTCGTTGGACATATAGTTCATTAAATACATCATTACTTTGGTGGCAGTTAATACAACTCCAGAATTAGCGTGTTGTAAACGAGGTGAAATACGTTCCGCCAACATTTCTGCGTCGCCTGCTTCTTGAGGAACGTAATACATGAGTGCTTCCAAGATATATGTTTGACCCCATCTACACATTTATATTCATTAATAATCCTTTACTTACATTATATATATATATAGTCTTACTCTGAACATTCTCCCAATGCAGCAACAAGTTTACTAGCAATAGAATGATTTAATCTTAATTGGATAGTATCAGAACGTTCAGAAATTTCAGTTAATGCAGCAACAGCATTGGCAACTACCTATGTGTCAAATAAAGAGAACATGAGTTTTTTTAAAAAAAAAACAATTGGTTTACGATAAAGGTATACTTTACTGTAGGATTAGGGTCTGCTAATAAATCTCGCAACATATCTACAAAATGTTCACTTTCGACTAATACTCTGTCATACATGTATAATTTGGCAACACAAGTAGCAGCTGTCTTTCGAACATAAGGATCTCTATCTCGAAGACTGTGTCTTAATGGATCTACCAAGACATCAATGATTTTCTCTACTTGAATATAACCCATAGTACGAATAGCTAAAGCACGAATTAAAGGGTTAGGGTCCTCTACATCCTTGATAAACATGGAGATGGCCATCACGGTCATGTCAGGCTTTGTTCTTGCGTAATTGATAATATATAAATAGACCATCTTTTTAATTTCTAGTACAGGTACTTGCATTACATTGAGAATATCGGGAAAAAGTGGAGACATGTCGTTTCCCATGGTCATATTGGCTACAATTTTCTTCATCACTGTCTTTTTACGTTGATGCTTTTGATCTCTCTTTTCAGAGGTTAATTCGGCACGAAGTTCCTGAATTTTACCTACAATGAGTTTAGCTTCTTTTTAAAAAAAAGAGAGAGAAACATATGATGAATGTGTTGTTATATACCTCTTTGAAAATACTTTGCGTCAGACATGGTTTCTTTAATATGTTTGAATAAGAAAAGGAAACAATTAATTGCTTGGTACAACCCTTTTTCTTCGTTTTTATATTGCAAGTCCGAATTAAATAGCACACACACGTTCTTTTTTTTTTTTTTTTTTTTAGTACTTTTCTGTTTAAAGTAAAAGAAAATGTGTCAATCATTACAAGAAAAGTTTTTACAACATGGGGTACCTACAACTACAGAAGCGTTTGACGAAAGTTTATTTAAAGACGTTTGTGACGCACACTGTCATGCTCATGACGATATAGAAAACCTGCAAGATATTTCACAATTAAAGACAGGTCATATCACTTTAATGGGAGTACGACAAGACGACTGGGATACCGTATCTAAAGTAGCAAAAGAATGTAATGAAAAAGAGCCAAATAAGTGTATACCTAGTTTTGGTATACATCCTTGGTTTTGTCATTTTTTAATGATGCCAGAAGAAAATGATATACAACAACATTATCAGCGTATTCTTACATCAAAGGATACACAAGAATTACAAGATATGTTGGAAACATTAAGTCAATTGCCTACATTCACTTTTGATACTTGGTACAATAATTTAAGACAACATTTATTAGATCATCCTAATGCACTTGTAGGAGAAATAGGTGTTGATAGAGCAGCTAAATTATTACCTGGAGGATCGATTAAATGGCATGGAGTTAAACCTACCTCAGTACAATGTTCTATTGAGCATCAAATGTCAATTTTTGATATCCAATGTAAATTAGCAAGAGAATTGAATCGAGGTATTAGTGTACATTGTGTACAAGGTCAAGGTCATTTATTTAATTACTTGAAGGCTCAATCAAATCAATTCAGTACTAGAAAGTTAAAGTTATTAAAGGAAATACCAAATACTTTACGTATGTGCCTTCACTCTTACGGTGGAGCACCTGGAAGTATTAAACAATTTTTGGAATTAAAGGGCTTTTGTGTTTATGTTTCCTTTTCAGTTGGTATTAATGCACGAATGACTCCACCACTTAAATTACAGGAATTAATTCGAACTGTACCTGAAGATAGACTATTGATTGAATCCGATTTAGATTCACCAAAGTTGATTGATAACTGTATGGTAGATATCATTAAAATCGTTGCTGAAGCGCGTCAATGGTCTATAACTAAAGTGGTTGAAATTACGCATCAAAATTGGATTCAATTCATCTCAGCCAGCTAATCACCTGATGACGCAATGCCTTTTTTTTTTTATTTGAAAAAAATTTCTTTCACCTTTTTTTTTTTCTTCTCTTTATTTCTTCATCTTGTTTTTATTTGAAAAGAAGAATAATCATATTTACAATAAAACAATGAGTGAAATCGACAATACAGGTAAATAGAGCATCTATATAAACAATAACTTGGAGGGTTTGGGGGTTTAGGATTTTTCTCAGCATGGAAAGAAAGAGAAGAAACTAGTACCATCGAGTTTTTTTTTTTCTTTTTTTTTTTCTTTTTTTTTTTTTGTAATCTGTATTAAATCTTTCAATAATTTATATTAGTTGACCAACGTGTTTCAGATGAGAGAGGTCGTCGCTCTCGCAGTCGTTCTAGATCTCGTTCTCCTGGACGTGACCATAGTGACCACAGATATAGAAGTCGTTCTCGTTCACCAAGAGACCAAATGTAAGCACTTTTTACACTACCAAAAATCACATTTTATATTATAATCATTATTGCAACAACTAAAAAGAAAAAAATACACAACTTTTTTTTTTTTTTTTTTCATCACTCCCATCACATTTATATGTATACAGCCGTGCTGATCAAATTCCAGAAGAGGATGCTAATCCTGGAGATAATTTATTTATTACCGGTCTTTCTATCCGTACCACTGGTTCTGATTTAGAGAGTCTTTTTGGAAAATACGGCAAGGTAAATAAAATAAATATATAAACAAAATAAAATAACACTAAGATGTTTATGCATGTTGTATAGGTTAATAAGGCAGAAATTATGTTTGACCCTCATACCCGTGAATCTCGTGGTTTTGGGTTCATTCGTATGGCTAACCCTGATGAAGCCGAAAGAGCTATAGGGGGTATTAGTGGGTCTGAAGTTGATGGTCGCGTTGTTACAGTTGAAAAAGCAAAGCGATCTAGACCCAGAACACCTACTCCTGGTCGCTATTATGGACCACCTAAACGTGGTGGACCTGGCGGATGTAAGTTACTATCAAATAATAATAATAATAATAATGTATTTACATTTTTATTTTATTTTTACATTAGCAAGAGGAGATAGAAGAGATGGTGGTAGACCTCCCAGAGGCGGAGACCCCAGATATGATCGTTATTATGAAAGATCATACATAGATCGTTACGATCCCCCTAGAGGATATGAACGTTATGAAAGGGACCGTTATGATCGTTATGATCGCTATGATCGCTACGACCGTTACGACCGCTATGATCGTTACGACCGCCGCCCTCCACCAACAAGATATGATCCTTACCCCCCACGTACCAGATCACCTTACTAAAAAAAAAAAAGTCATTATTCAACTTTCACCTCTTTTTTTTTTTATAAAAAAAAAAAAATCAAAAACCATAAATATATTACTTATCCAGTTCACAATTCAATAATCGTATTTCCAGTTCAGAATCTAACACATCACTGTTTATATTTTTATAATGTCTTCTTTTTTCCCCTACTGTTTTTACTACTACTTTACTTTATCAACTACGCAGCTACAACTCAACTCAATTTTTCACTTTTTAAGCCAACTTGTTATTCTTTTTCTTATTTTTTTTTATCCTTTTTTTTTTTTTTTTTGAGTCATAAAGGTAAGTGTTATTTTAGAGTTTTTTTTTTTGCAAGGGCAAAAAGTTTTTTTTGTGCGTATAAAAATAAAAGTTAAAAAAAAAAGAATAAATTTTGACCCAGACTCAGTTCTTTTTTTTTTTTTTTTTTTTTTTGTTAAATTGTGTATGACATTATAAAAAAAATGTCTACAGTCAAGGTTAACCCTCATAGACCTTATTACACGCCTGGTTTACACCAGCATAATTATACCTCTTTACCTTCTAATGATTCTATTCCACTCTTGCTGGAAGAAAAAGAACATCATGCTCAATTAAAAGGTTTCACTACTCGATGTACTAGCTTTGCATTACTAAAGTATTTTGTCACAATGTTGACAAGCCCATTTGAAGTGGGAACAACTTTACTTCAAGTACAATATTCTCCACACCAAGACGTTGAAGTGATTGGTATGCCTCAAGAGCCTACCTCGGTAAAAAAAAAAAAAAAAAAAAAAAAAAAAAAAAATATGCAGTAAACTTACATATAAACCTGGGTTTTTAGATTCACCATTTCGATTCTGAAGAAGAAGATGAAGAAGACGAGTTTTTTAAAAGACCTGAAAGAACTTCAATTGATAATGTACGTATTCGAACCGATAATTTGTTATCAGTTAGTGTATACGATGAAAAGAATCGACCTATGCATCAAATGGCTCCTATGGAAGGGGGCGGTGTATTAGAGATTTTAAACTTGATTATGAAACAACCTACTGAAGGTTGGAAAGCATTATTTAAAGGTTTGTACAAGGTATATTTCATCCTGTTAATAATAGCTTATTGACACTCATACAAAAAAGGCCAAAGAGTCACCTGGATATACGAAATGCTCCGTACAGTATTACGACCTGGATTAGAAAGCTCTTTAAATGATATATTTGGATTATATGATGATACAATTCCTTTATTGCATTTAGACAGTGTCACGCCAAATATTTCTACAATTGTTGTATCCCATCTTGTCATTGGATTATTACTCAGTCCCTTAGAAATTATTCGTACTCGTTTAGTAGTACAATCTTCTTCACCACTTTGCAGTAAATATAATGGTCCTGTACATGCTTTACGTACCATGTTTCATGAAGAAGGTGGTTTAAAGGGCGTTTACTTTCATTCTAAAAACCTGTTTCCTACTTTATTATATCACACTATCACGCCACTTTTATCATGTAGTACACCTTTGATTATTGCTCGTTTATTTCATATCTTTCCTGCAGATAGTCCTATCCTTTACGGTGCTGCTGAATTAGCCTTATCTACTCTGGGTTTAGTCGTTATGTTACCTATAGAGACCATTCGAAAGAGATTACAGAGTCAAGTACAAGGTGATTTTAAGTCGGCTGTTGCTTTACGTCCTGCTCCTTACAGAGGTTTCTTTGACGCATTATACAAGATTATGAAGGAAGAGGGTACGCGCAATAAGAGATCTGTAGAGAAAAAGACTCGAAAGCAAAAGAGACTAGCTGACTCTTCTTCAGAGTCAGATAGTGATTCTGATTTATTTCCTGCAAAGACGAGACCAACTGGTACTCCTAGTGCTTGGGGTATCCGCGGGCTATATAGAGGCTTTAGTATGCAATTAATGGCTAACGTCATGGTTTTTGTGTTCCATACAATGAATGGTATTGAAGGTAAAAGAATTAAAGATTTTTTTTATTGCGTGTGTTTGTATTTATATGTTTTCTCTTTTTTTTTTAAAAAAAACTGTGTAGATGGTTTCAATGGCATTATATAATTATTATGTTTTTTTTTTCTTTGTTTATTTATTATTGTAATAAAAACCCTGTATACTCTTTGCTTGTTTCATTCTATAAAATATTATAAAGCTGATAAACTACAGTTACCTCCAATACCTTCGCTATGTTGATATACGTAGGTCAAGATTTGATACATTGCATCGCTACTATAAAATTACAAAAGTTTGCGTGCTATATTTAATTTTAGGTCGGCTTCTATTTTCTGTCCTTTACAAAGAGTTGACATATGGTTTCTCTCGTGTAACAGGTCTTAGAGTAACACCTATTTCACCAATGACGCGCCGTTTACATGCAACCTACGTAATTAAATAGATAACGGTTCGTAACAAGCCGTTAGTTTTATAAGCGTCGGATTTCATCGCGGCAAAAAGAGAAACATGCTACCGAAAAGAAAACCTAAAAAAAATAAAAACTACCTGTATTAGTCACGTTAAAATGGCTAATCTCGTGAATTAATATTTATATAAAGACAATGTGTATTTAGCGCTTTAAAATAACAAAAAAAAAAAAAAAAAAAAAAAAAAAAGGGTTTTACAAATGTATTAAAAATATACAAAGGCTCAATGTGGTACAAATAATCTCATACGTCAAATTGAGTACGACGCTCTAAAGCATTACATATTTGAAATTTGTATTGTTTGCTTTTTGGCTGAGATTTTTATATAATAATCAGCCCTTTTCTTTTTCCCACAATCCGGGGTTCATAATCCAGTGACGATAGCGTATAGTATTATTTTATTCTTTTTATTAAGTGCCTCCTTTTTTCCGTTGGCTCCGATTAGAACACTATACAAGGCTTTTCTTTTCTTTTTTCGAGGTATTTGAAAAGTAAAGAATATATATAACCCCTTTTTGTGCTTACGCGTATTAGTTTCTAGGTAATTCGAAATTGGAGGTGTTTAATGGTAATGTTTCACATTATAATTCTTTATTTAGTCAATAAACCGCAAAAAAAAAAAAGTATTATATCCTTAATATGAAAATTGTTTAAAGTAACAAATAGTAAAAAAAAAAAAAAACCTTGTACCTTGATAATTATAAAACTATTAAAATATTACTTCTTTTTATAAAAAAAAAAAAGCTTTCTTCGAATTTTCTGTAAGAAAATAGAATTGTACCGTCAAATCCCATTTTACTTTTAACGATTGTTTTTGAAACGGAGGTCAAACCAAAAAGTATTATTATTATTTCTTTTTAGGATCCCTCTATCTTCTTCGGAGTCTCGGCGAGGTTAATGCATTCAGTACAGAAAAAAAAATGTGTCTCAGAAGTGGCTTACTGCTTCCGTTTTTTTTTTTTTGAAAAAATTTTCTGGGTTAAATATAAAAAAGATTCATTTGGCGTACCTTTTTTCTTATCTTTTTTTTTTTCTTCTTTAAAATCTTATTAAAAAATGAAGTCTTTTTTCGTTGCTATTGCTGCTCTCGCTGCCACCGTTGTTACTGCTCAAAACAACATTGTTAGTATCACATCTCCTCTTATGAACGCTGTTTATACAGCTGGTCAAGATGCTGTTATCTCTTGGTAAGTTTTTATGTTTTAAAAGGCGTGTTTTCTTTATAAAAGTATGTGCGTGTATACTTATACCCCCACCCCTTTTTTTTTCTTTCTTCTAATAGGATTAACCCTACTGTTGATACTATTCCCAAGATTATGTTGGCTAAGGGTGATCCCCTTGCACTTGAAGTTGTTGCCACTATTGCCGAAAATGTAGATGCCAAGAAGGGTAGCTATACTTGGAAGATTCCCGCTGATACCGCTCCTGGAAACGATTACGCTTTCGAATTAGGTGTCTCACCTGATATGTCTTTCTCTGGTATGTTCGCCATTAAGGCTGCTGCTGCTGAATCTAGCCCTGCTGCTGCTTCTACTACCACCACTACTACTCGTACTACTACCACTGTTGCTCCTACTACTGCCTCTACTGCTGCCTCTTCTGTTGTCTCTGAAGTTTCTTCTGTAGCTTCTTCTGCTACCTCTGCTGCTTCTTCCGCTGCTTCTTCTGTTGCTTCCGTCGCTACCTCTGCTGTCTCCTCTGTCGCTTCCGCTGCTTCTTCTGTCGCTTCTTCTGTTACTGCTTCTGCTACTACTACCCCTAACCCTGAAACCGAGCAACCCGCTGAAGAAAATGCTGGTAACAAGATGGGCTCCAACAAGGCTGTTCTCGTTGCTATTGCCGGTGTTGCCGCCGCCGCTTTAATCTAAATCAGATTTACAATCCCCCTTCCCTTATAATTAATTTCCTAATTTCTCTCTACAGTGTATAAAATAAAAAATTTAAACAATTCTTACAAGAAAAAAAGTTATTTATAGTATGCGCTAGAAAAAAAGATAAACTAGAATTATGTTCGATTACTATGTAATTTTTATTTTATTTATTTTTTGTAGATTTGTATTTTATATGTACTAGACCTTAACACGATTTCTACCAGCTCAATGTTTGTTTCTATAGCTTCTAATGACTTCTTTGTTTGGGTTTCTCTGTAAAAAAAAAAAAAAGATAACACGACATCGCTATATGACAACACTTTCGGGTTTAATGACGTATTTTTTTTAGTTAGAAACGTTTTTTTTTAACAACCAGCTCGGTCTTCGAAAATGAGCCTTGCTTTCCTTTGAATAGGATTGTGGTCAATTGATATGGCACATATATAATTGGCTCCATAAATCAGTGAGTTAAACTATTGCATTTGAATCTAATCAATTACAAGAAAATCGTATGATACGACAGCAAAAAAATATGATAATGATAAAGAAGGTTTTTGATCTTGGCACTAGTCGCGATTGTTCAAGTTGGAAACCCGATAGATCGAATCTAAAAGAAAAAAAAACGTGGTCATTCTACGGTCAATGCTTAGTACGATCCTTTATCCCAAGAACAAATTAGAAGATATTCTGGATTGTAAAACGTATTAAAAAAATGGTAGAACTTGATATTTCGGAGTCAATTAGATTGTAACACTGAAAATCCAAATAATCCTCATGGTAGAGGCTTTTTAATATCTTTCGAAATTCAAAAGTAAAGTATTTAACAGAAAGCTTAATATATCAAATAGCTTTGAGCAATATTTTTAATTGTATGAGGCTATTTTTTTTTCTTGCGCACACAGATGTGATCAATCAAAGGTATATATCTCAGTTCATATTCTAAATAACTTGATATATTAGTAATCGCGTATCTGCAACTACTACATCTTGTTTTAGGTACTTGATTTAACTACGTGGTTAAACTTACGCGAAAATAAAAAATTTACGACAAATGATTATAAATAAACACCCATAGCATTATGTGTTCTCTATGTACCGCAAACGAATTTGACAAATATTGATTGAGATGCGGATAATTAATTTAGTCGGGATACTTAATAAAAATGAGAAGCTGTAACAATATAGTATAGTTTTCTAATACATCAATATATAAAAGTAAACATTGTTTTACAAGTAATGTGGTTAAAAGTAAATATTTTAAATACACTTACCAAACTAATTAATTACCAATAAAAAGATGGGTTATTTTGAGCCATACAAGAAACATTAACTATATTTATGTCAGAATATATTTATTGATAGTCTCTTCATTATAAACGCCTGATTTGATACCATTATTCACAATCTCCCCTATTATAAAGCTTAAACAAAGAGACAAATATATAATATGATTCCTATTCTTTTCATCTCTTTTATATCAATTTCTTCATCTTAAACAACACTTACAATATTGATGTTACACTAGTATCCTGTACGCTAGACTATCAAGTCGACAAAAACATATATACCTTGTACATTTCTTTTCTCGTTGAAAGTAACACTTTGTCCGATGTCACTATAATAATTTTATTCGTATGAATTAAGACTACCCTCCCTTCTTTTATTGACAATGTTAATATATAAATTTACTAGGAAACTATTATAGCGTCCGGCTATAATACTATTCGGTACCGCGATAATACGCCTCTGTAATACGATGTTACCAACAAAAAAAAAATACAACGAATTCATCCATCAACATTGATTGGTATCACTAAAAAGTCAGAGCAATTTTAAGCCTATCATAAATTGTATAGGGACATCAAATCTGGTGCCACATCAGTCATAAATCATAGATCAAAAAAAAACAATTTTTAAGGAAGCAATTGACTATGGCCACTTCTTCTTTTGTTCAGGATATCTTCGTATAAGACACAGAGAAAAATATGTAGTTAATTGGGTATAACTAACTGCGAATTTTAAATACGCGTAAAAAATGAAAAAGTGATGTGATCAAACGTATACAAATATACATAATAACATGTCTGATTATAGAAATGATGTATCTTTATAATCGTGTTACTTCAATAACTTGTTACACTAATACTTTGCTATTACATTTATCTCGTCGATATATAGAATAGTAATAAAATCGAAGTGATATGTAGCTAATATTACATTTGTGTATAGTTTTGTGTAAAACTATGTATAAATTATTAATGTATATTACTTTGATACAACATTGTAGCACTTTTAGCGATACAGCACATTACAAGAATTGTACTCAAACTCAGCTATAAAAAAGCTATATAAACCTATACTTTTTTTATTTAATAAAACGATGATCTTACTTTTGCGACCAATTACTTTTTAGTATCTTTTGTTTTTTTTATTTTATTTTGAATCTTCACTGTTTTATAGCTCGGATTTCACAAAAAGAAAAACTGGGATTTGTGTTACTTTTTTTTATGATCAATAAAAAGCTTAATTGACATTCAAATATGGCTTTGAATGGCTGAGTGTATGGCGAAGTCATTTAGACGGAATCCGCCTTTATTTCCAATGTACAACGATACATTTTCTATCATCTAGTATGTCGTTTTAAATTAAAATCTCCCTCGAGCAAAAGCTTATCATCCCCAATCAGGGCTCCACGTTAAAGGAAAATCCAGAAAAAAAAAATAGTCAAGTAGTTTAAAAAGAGTTTATAAGAGGGAAAAAAAAACTCTAAATTCGTCGATAATTCGTCGAAAACTGCTTGCACAAACTTTTCTCTAGGTAACACTTCAATTTAAGGTTAATTAAACTCCAGTTTGAGAGTAAGAAAGCTTACTTGTGAAGGGTATAAAACTTTACTCATTTTAATTATCCCTTTCTTTTCCGTCTTATAAAATTTACTATATCAATATATTCAGCTTGTTAAAGTATAAACCTTATTGATGATGAATAAACTGGTATCTCTAATATACGCGGTCTTTCTTCTATGGGGTTTTTTGGGAGTAGTTGAAGGAGCATATCCCGTTATTGTAAATGATACATCGATTAGGTATTCTCCTAGGCTACATGGGCGCTCTACTGTAGTGTACGAGAATAAAATGTATGTCTATGGTGGTAAGACTGTTCATTCTTCCCCTCCTACAAATAAAATGTATGTATATGATTTCGAAACTGATCCCGAAGGAGCAAGAATGTCTTTAGTAGAGCAGAAGAATCCTGGGCCTGTTTGCTTTTTTTGTGGGGCCGTGATGATCGATAATGGCACTCGTATGATGATACTTACAGAAAATATCGACGGTCTAACTTATCGAGATTTAAATAATACTAACTCTATAGTACAACCTAATATATTTGACTTCAAGACGTCAACTTGGACTATCGATGATAGACCTCCTGTTTTAAACGAAGCTTTAAGAGATGTCTTTCAAATAAGAAATTATCATAGTACTGTATTGGGAGCCGATGGACTGGTATATACGATTGGCGGTAAATATCACTACACTGATAAACCTGCCGAGACTTCTTGGTACTATAACCCTATCGATAATTCCTACGGCACCATAGCTAACTATAATATGTACGTTTATCGAGTTATGGGTCATAATTCCTTTGTACTTTCGTAAGTTAAAACTCATTATGCTTATACTCGAATATTAATTCATATTTATAAAGAGATACAACGATAGGATCTATGTATGGCCGAAATTCTACGTCTGAACCATATTTTTATTATGACTTCGACATGATGATGGTTCTGGACACTGTAACTAAATCATGGATAGCGCCTCGAACAATAGACTTAGATTTCAATGCTGACGTTGACTTTGGCATTGGCGTTGGTATGGAAGGAGCAGCATCAGTGACATTCGGACAAGGAAAATATGTTTTTATTTCAGGTGGAAGTGTATACGGTGGTCTTAATTTTCTATTACGCAGTCATTTTATTCTAAATCTAGATACAAACAGAATTAATTTGATTTATGCTGAGCCGACTAATTACTTTTTGCCCACAAGATCGCATGCATCTCTGGTTGTTATTTCCGAAAAATTTCTTGTACTTGGATTTGGTCTTTCCCAATCTGGCGGGTCTTCGGAAATAGCTGGTATTGACTTATTACGGATACCAGAAATAGAAGAAAATCTGGATAGTAAAACTAAATACTCTGGTGCAGAGTGGATGTCTTCCCTCTCGGACGTTTCATCTCCTGTTATTTTACCTAATGATAGCATGTCTATGGAGATGGTCCTCGCTATCGTATTCGCTATTCTAGTTCTCATTTGTATAGGATTTATTGCAACAGCAGTAATAAATAGACGAAAACTTAGTGGGAAAAGTCAATTGAAAAAAAAAGATTTCTATACGCTTGGTATTTTTAATTTTGTATGGCCCAAAAGGTATAAACTATTATGCATATACTATCATTTTAAATAAATACTAATATATGTATATAAAAACAGAATGGGTGAAACATTCACTATACAGCTTTATAACTTTTCAATCAGGCTTATACTTTGCATAGTACTCTTGGCGTTTATGTTTTACTTTATCTATAGTATCATTTACAGTCCGGTATCAACCACTGAAACTTTTTCTCAGAAAGAAAACATGACAATTCCCGGTAAAAAAAAAAAAAAAGGTTAGAAGCCATTTGATTATTATTCTCTAAAAATTATCCTATAGATATTCGATTTTGTTTTTCTGGTTGGAATTATTTCAACAATTACGATAACGGAGACTTGACTTTTCCACTAATGGATTGTCTAAATAGAGGATCAGCAAACAATAAGGAAGGGTGTGGCAAAATAGTAGTATTAAATAAAACTTTTGGGTCCCCGTCGTTCTCTGGTCAAATAGGACATGTTAAATGTTACATGCACATAAGTGAAGCAAACAAATCCGTAGTTACAAAAGAAAGCCCAACATTATCGTTTTATGATTCTGGAATTGCTAATGCAAAACATCAATCTATTCACATTCAATTTTACGAGCCAGAAAAAAACCCAAACCGAGTGGTATACCTTAACGAAACTATTCCTGATTTCGATGTAGCAGCTACGGACCGATGGTTAGATTCTGAGGTTTCAAGTGGTTCTAAAACTGAAGTAGTCAACCAAGTGCTCACTATTTATCCTGATACACCCGTTTCTGTTCAATTCCAAACTGTCCATACCGCTAAACTGGACCCTAATCATGTATGGAATTACTTTGGTGTATTTCCTAAGTATATTAAAACTTCTGAACTTAGTATCATACATACTGATGTAATGAATCGTGATACCTTTATTACGACACCACAAACATCCCCAACAACCCTAGGTGAAATACAATTATCTCCTGCTAGTTTTAGCGTAAAAACTATTGTCGAAAAAAAAAACGTTACTGTAATTTCTGCGCTCGGTGTATTTTCTGGTATTGTTAGTATGCTATTGGCTGTCCAAGTGTTTTTCTTTGGCGCAAGACCTACTGACCCTTGGGGAATGTTCCAAAAGGCTTCTGTTCGCAAGCATCAAAAGCAAGATAAGAAGGAAGAGATGGAAAGATATTTCCGTATCCCGGATATAGAGAGTGTACCTTTTGTGACACCCGTACATCAAAGATTTTCTTCTATTTATAAACTGAATTCGCAAGATTTGATTGAAAGATATTCTGATGAACAAGATAAATTAGAAGAAGAATTACTTGATAGAAAACTCTACCCTGAAGTCGATAGTAATTCAGATACTATACCCTTGCAGGGCTATACCTCGACTGGCAACCTTAGTGATATTGAAACTAGATTATCTCAACTCGAAGGAAGAAATCAAATACTAGAACTGGTCTTAAAGGCGTATTACATAGATGATAAAGTATTCCGCGAGTTATATTCTCCTTCTAATACCGAGAAAGCGCCTGGTATGGAGCGCGTTGACTCTGGAAAAGTCGTCTAAAAATTATATATATTAAAATAAAAACTATTTCTACATCAAAAGTAATTATGACACAATAATAAAATACAAGATCTAATAACGGAACATAACATTACACTGTAATTGTTGCAGTAAAGGTTTTTTAAAAAAATAAAGAGAAAGGATGAAAGTGAAAGGAAAAGAAAAGGCATTCATATACGTATACATTTTTAAAGCTATCTTTATCTCCTTCACCTACCTACCTACCTACCTACCTACCTACCTACATTTACTAGATTCCCTGCCTTTAACATGACAGGGATAACGGGAATAAATAAACAAAAAAAATTTTTTTCTATATTCGAGTGATTTACTTTGATTATATATAAAAAAAAAGGAGTTTAATTAGCGTAGGTGAACAGGTATGTCCAAATCTCACTTCGAGCGAAGCTCAAGGAGTGCCTAGTTTATAGCTCATATATAATTTAGTACCAAAATCTAGAAAAGCTAACTATTGTATATTTATTAAAAATGATAACATCACCCAGTATAATTCAAAATATTACATATGAATGGTCCTTAACCGAAAAAAATCTTTTTAAAATTGTCAAAGCATATTTTGGTGAGATGAATTTCTCTAAATGATTGGTTAGGTAAAGAAGGCTTGGGGTTCTACGAAGAGAAAGATGATAGATGAAGAGAGAATAAGGGGAAGAACTATAAACGTAGTGAGACAATAATTAAAAGGTAAGCTAAATCTATGTGCGGACGAAGCTTACATATATACTCAAATAAATAAAGAAAGAATAATAGTGATATTTCAAGATATCTCAAATATCAAGGAGTTTAATATAATTAGAGTTAGTTTTCTAAAATTATTTTTGATAGTGTGTGTATGATACTTATTTTTTTTTTTTTTGCAAGATTTTTAAAAAAAATAAAGATCACAAAACCAAATCAAGTGTTAAACACATGATAGTATGGGAAAAAAATCAGCGAACAAACGTATAGTATAATTTTGTAGCCTTTCAAAAATTAGGTTTGTGTAACAACCGTTTGTAGCTGCTGTAGTAAACGGACTATTTAAACAGAATATCTTGTGACCAAATAATGCTTTATTAGTATTCTATAGGAAGCGGAATCTATAAGCCCATCTCTACCGAAAAAAGAGATTATCAGTGCCACTCTTTCACCAAAAAAAAAACACAAGTTTAAATAAGTATTTATTAACTAGTAATTATGATCTTTATTACAGAAAATTCAGAATAAGACACTGTAATATTATCTATTTCACTATTAGATGGATTAATTACATAATCATACGCAAGCCTCTTACGCATAAAAATTAAAGATTGGCTTGAGACACTTTCGTTGAACGCTAGTCGCGCGATTAGAGTTTTAATTTAGAATAAAGTCTGGGTACAGTAAATCATCACACAAAGTATATACATATATATCTTGCGTACAACAGTAACCTTTGGATACATAAATACTCTACTATTTAAAAGTCTGTTTTTTTTTTCCTCTTTCTCTTAAACTTAATCCCTCTCCCTTCCATCCCAATTTACTTGATCTATTAAACATATTAACCAAAGATGATTAAACTTGCATCCCTAATAGGTATATTTTTTCTTTTCTGGACATTTTTAGGAGTGGCCGAAGCAAAGTATCCGGTTATAGTGAACAATACAGCCATCAAATTCAGTCCTAGATTACATGGACGCTCTACAGTTGTATACGAAAACAGAATGTACGTGTATGGTGGTCGAGGTGCCGACGCATCGCCTCTCACAAATAACTTGTACGTATATGATTTTGACACTGACTCTAATGCAGCCGTACTCTCTTTGGTAAATCAAACAAACTCTGGACCTGTTTGCTTTTTCTGCGGAGCTGTCATGATTGATGATACACGTATGCTGATACTTACAAAAGAAATCGCAGGTTTATCTATGGTAAACGCAACAAATGATACAATTGTACAACCTTTTATATTTGATTTCAAAACGTCCTCTTGGTCTATTGATAATAGAACTCCAATCTTTGATGAATCTTTAAAGCACGTTTTCCAAATAAGACATCAGCATGCTACTGTCTTGGGAGATGATGGGTTGATATATACTATTGGCGGTGTTGATTATTTTCGTTTTGGTTTGGTCGCTAAAACTTCTTGGTACTATAATCCATCGGATAATTCTTACGGTATCATAGCTGATTTTAACCAAACATCGTATACCGCTGTGGGTCACAACGCTTTTAGATTATCGTACGTATACATATATATTATATTATTTACATCTTTTTATATTAATTTTTTTTTAAAAAAATAGAGGTACAACAATAGGGTCAACGCTAGGAAGGAGTAATATGTCTATCGGTTATAGCTACCACAGTCCATTCGAGATGAAAATTTTGGATACAGTCAGTAAATCGTGGGTATCTCCTCAACTGATAAAAGATAATAAAAGCGGGATGGTTCCTAGAGACGCTGGTTCATCTGTGACATTTCATGGCGGAAAATATGTCTGTATTTATGGTGGAAAAAAAGATTCCGGGACCATATATTCAGATGGTTATGTCATAAATCTAGAGACAATGACAAGCAGTTTACTTGAAATCCCCACAAATAATTACTTCGTAACCCCAAGATATCATGCTCATTTGTCCGTTATTTCGGAAAGATATCTTGTGTTTGCCTTTGGCCTTTATAAGTTTATTGGCCCTTTAGAAATATCAAGTATTGAATTATTACAGTTACCAACAACTGAAGAGATACAGAACAGTAACTTAGAAGCAGGAGAGAGTTTCCCGAATCTTACTTGGGTTGTTCCTACGTCTTCTAATGTAGATCCGGAGGCCAAGACTACAAGTCGTCTTTCAGGGCCTATCATTCTCTCGATTATATTTGCCGTTCCTGTGACCATGCTTATAACATTTGTAGCTATAGCTATATTGAATAGAAGAAAAATCACTGGAAAAATACAATCTAAAAGTAACAGGATCTATATGGCCGGTATATTTAAATGGGCATGGCCTCAAAGGTGATAATCTTACTGATACATATGCAAGCCATTTTTTAATTTACTAATTTATAATACCAATAGACTTGGCGAAACATCTTCTGTGCAACTTTTTAACTTTTTAACTAGGGTTATATTATTTGCAATTCTTTTAGCATTTATATTTTATTTCGTACTTAGTATACTTGACAGCCCAATATCATCTACAGATAGCTTTGAGAATAAAGAAAACATGACAATTCCAGGTATGTTTAAAAAAAAAATTGGGTCTATTTGAAAAATTAAAAAAAATAATACAATCTGTAGATATCCGAGTTTGTTATTCTGGCTGGACTTATTACTCCGATTATGACGGAGGAGACGGAGCGTTTCCAACATTACGGTGTCAAAATTTAGAGTCGATCGATATTAAGAGGGGATGCGGCGATATAGTTGTTTTAAATCGAACATTTGTAACCCCATCGTTTCCAGGACAATTTGGTAGTACTAAATGTTACATGCATAAAAGCGACCAAGACAAATCCGTTGTTACAAAAGATGCACCAACAGTATTATTTTATCATAACGGGCGTTCTAATTTAAAGAGACAAACTGTTTACATTGAATTATATGAACCTAAGAAGAACCCAAACCGAGTTGTATATCTCAATGAAACAATCGATGGTTTTGATATAGAGACCACGGATAAATGGTTAGATTCTGAACGTGCTGGAAAGTCAAAAAGTGAAGTAGTGAATCAATTTCTTGCTGTTTATCCCGATTCATACGTTTCTCTTCAATTTGATGTTGTAAATACTCTTAAAATTGATACTGATAGCAAGTGGAATCTATTAGGTATATTTCCCAAGTTTATTCATACCTCTGAACTTAGTATCACACATACCGATGTACTGAATCATGATACCTATGTCGGAAGTACACAAGGATCCACAGTGTATTTAGGTGAAATACAAATATCTCCTGCTAGCTTCAACGTAAAGACTATTACTGAAAAAAGAGATGTCACGGTTGTTAATACGCTTGGTGTGTTTGCTGGTATTGTTAGCATGTTACTGGCGTTTCACATATTTTTATTTGGAGCCAGACCTACTGATCCCTGGGGAATATTCCAAAAGGCGTCTATTCGAAGAAATCAAAAACAAAAGAAGAAGGAAGAGATGGAAAAGTATTTCTATATCCCTGAAGTAGAAAGTGTGCCATTCATAACACCTGTTCACCAAAGGTTTTCGTCTATTCATAAGGTCAACTTTCAACAGAATGAAAAGCCAAAGATGACACAGGAAGATTCAGAGACAGAATTAATGACTACAAAATCTTACACTCATATCGAATACAGTTCAGATAATAATGAAGATATGGAAACCCCTCGTTCGGCCTATGACTTGAATGATGTAGGAGATAGATTAGCTCAGCTAGAGGGTAGAAATCAGATATTGGAATTGGTTTTGAAGTCGTACTATATCGATGATAAAATATTTCAGGAGTTAAGTGCCAGTAATGGTAAAAAGACGCCAAATATGGAGCGATCAGACTCTGGAAAAGTAGTCTAAAAGCACATTTTTTTAATAAAAAACAACACGCTTTAAAAATTAGTTTAATTAAAAAAAAACATTTTTGCATGAAAGGCTTTGTGAGAAATACTTTCCTCGTTTGACTTTGGACATCCAAGTTAACAAGAAAGATTCTTGATTACTCATTCTAAGCGTCTTCGTAACAAGATTACTGGATTCACTACTCATTTGATGAAGCGTATTTATCGTGGGCCTGTTTATGTTATCGTTCAAATTACAAGAAGAAGAACGTGAACGTCGTAATAACTTTGTTCCTGAATCCTCAGCTTTAGATACTTCTCTTATCGAGATTGACCCTGAGATTAATGATTTCCTCAAGGCTGTTAACTTTGAAAACCTTCCTGACGTTCAAGTTACTAATCTTTCTGCTGCTCAAACTAATGTTCGTCGTGGCCACCATCCTCGTGCTCTTCGTGTTTCCGCTTATTTATTTATTTATTTATTTATTTATTTTTTGGAAATAAAAATAAAAATCAATTTGATAAAACGTTATACGGAAAAGAGGTTTTTTTTTATTTCTCTTTTTTTTTTGTATGTAGAATATGTGTGTGTGTGTGTGTGTGTGTGTGTGTGTATGTGTGGTTTATACGATTTTAAAAACTGTAGTTATTTTTTTTTTTTAAAGTTGCATTCCTTTTGATCTCAACTCTGATTTTGCTTGTGTGATTTCCTAATTTATAAAAATTTAGTGTGAAATTAAAATAAAATAAAGTTGAATACTTTACACCCATAAGTTCATGATAGGCTTCAGGACAATCACGGAAAGTGTACATTGCTGAACCAATATTTGAAAGACAATAACTTCCAAAGGTAACAAGACCCCACCAAGGAAGCTGATAAAAGAAAGAAAAAGGGTTAGATGATGGTAAACGCGTAGGTCATCTAAAAATAATATATTTTTTTTTACCACAGGAATAATTTTTTCTTGTACGGTTTCAGGTAAAGGAATGAGACCCAGATAAAGGACAATATATGTAGCGATAAGAATAGCACCAACTGTATAAGCTTCTGTAGCTCTAGTCATTTCGAATACTTTTAATGAGTGTTAGAAGGAGTGCAGAAAAAAGAGGAAAAAATCACTGCAAAAAAAAAAACCTCATTTTTACGTGACTTTTTAAAAGTGTCAAATGAACAAACGACACACAGACACAAATCATTTTTTATTTTATTTTTTCCTCTTTTTTCAACATTATGGTAAATTCAGCATTAGGAATGAATATGTAAAAAGTAACATGTATTGATCAGCAAAATATGTTATAGGCAACAGATAAAGCAGTAGGAGCGATTGGATGTTTCATTACGCTAGGTATATTTGTATACTATTCTACTTGGACATTAATTATTGTAAGTTTCTTTCAAATCCAAAACACTTTTCTCCTCCTTTTTCAGGGCAATTATGCAAACTAAATTTCACATAAAAAAAATAGCCCTTTGTAGATGAAGGACATCCTTTACACCAATACTTTCCTAGTTGGAAATACGCGGTTAAAATACCACTGATTATTGCTATCTTCTTATTCACCATCGTCTTTACATTTCTATCACTCATTATGATTAAAACCAACCGAACTACTCGCATCTACTAGTACTGTCATACACGCCAACAAGATATACCCTCCTTTTATTTTATTTTTATTTTATTTTTATTTATTATTATTAAAAAAAAAGGGTTCATTATATTAGTTGGCCTTTTTAATACCTAGACTATCTACTACATCTGTTACTTTTTCAACCTTCTTTTCAACCATATTTCCCTTCTTTTGAATGGATAGTAACCATGGTTTAAACGTAAAGTATGTAGCTGAACCGATGGCGATCAGGATAAAGTGGCAATAATAAATTTCTCGCCACACATGCATAATTTTAGGTACATGAAGTAAGTCGAAGCAAGGGACAAGCATGTTAAGTAACCCCATAGACGCAATGCATGTACACACATCATAAAAGAATTTCACGTACTTGTTTCCCAAGAATAAAGGTCTTAGTGTTCTGCGAATTTGTCTTGATAAAACTTGCAAACTAGATGATATCATAAAGAATACTTTTTTTTTTTTACATGTGTTAGTATGTATAAATGAAGATCATAGATATATACGTACAATAAAAACCGGGATGAAATCCGTGCCATAAGGAGGAAATAATATAGGTTTTTAAAGTTGTACTTGCAGTTCCAGGGGGATTAAATCTCAAGTAGACATAATGACGAAGCCAATGGTTGGCACCAATATTCCAATTTTCGGTCAACATCTTGTAAGATTGTGCAAACTCACAAGAAAGTACGTTCACATTGGTTAATTTGTTAAATAAAGGTTTTCCATCTTTATCTGTTCCATTAAACCCAAATCCTGATAAAATACAAGCACCTTCTGATAAGTACCAAATAAAGTAATACTTGCAACGAGTCAATATAGCGGCCAATTGAACAAATAGCATTCTACCAACGTAATGATTTTGTTAGATTCTATTGGATAAATTATAATTGGTACTTACTTGTACCAAAAAGAATGAAGTGACCAAGCAGGCTTTAAGGCTTCGAAGTAATTGAATGTAGGAGACAGTTTGATTAATGCTATCATAAAGACCATACTTTTAGCAAACGTTTTTAATGCAGGAAGGTATAGGCTGTAAGGGGGTCTACGGTTACTTTGAACAGTGTTCAAGTAATGCATGTATTCACACGACGGACCAGCCAAAAAGCCAGCAAAGTAAAATACCCAACCAAAATACTGTAATAAGGTAGGATAATGATCGATCTTCATTTGCTGGGTATGTGGAGTCAAGTTTTTAGCATCTTTATCGATTACGTTAAAACCATAGGAAGATAACTTTATAGTGATGATCATAAGAGCTCCTGAATAATCTAACTCTGTGTCACCTTCAAAACCTTTTAATTGTCGACCAATATGACTAGAGCGTGTACGGATTGATTAGTTGACATTTAATTTTTGTTGTTGTTGTATTATACTTTACCACAGAGACATACTTGCCATGACTAGAGTAAAGTTAATCCAAGCAGCTTTAGAACCTTTATAATACTTCATAAAAAGGAAAGAGATGAGAGCGATTGTAGTGATATGAATAAAACCATCATATAATCTTAATACTGCCAACATAACAATACTAGAGTAAGCAATTGAGAACAAATGCTTGCCATTGGGGTTCATATACTGGAATAAGATAGCGCATGGATAAGTGAGTATAACAGAAAGAGATAATTTAATATGATCTGGTGCTATACCACCTAGCAAAATAGATAGTTTATCCATAAAGTTAAATATATGTGTACAAAAAAGAGAAAGGACAACAATTAATTTTAAAGGCATTTTTATATTCAGTTTGGGCTGAATAATTTAATTTCCCTTCTTTACTCCTTGCCAAGAAAATGTCTCATCAACCATTACCAACAAGTCCTTTTGAAGACCCTTCTAATCCTTTTCAAGATCCTTCTATTACGTCTGCTTTGAATTCTGAACGAGCAGTACATGAGTCTTCACATGATGACACTACTTTTCATCATGTATCGGATAATCGAGACCCTTTCGGCTCAAGTACGACCTACTTTAATAACGACAATAATAATACACCCTCGCCACCACTTGCACCCGCTACTGATAATTTTTTAGCTAGAGAAGAAGCTCTTCGACAAAAGGAACGTGAATTAGCTGATAGAGAACGAAACTTGGAAGAAAGACAAAGAAATGGAGGCTTAAGAGGAGCAAACAACTTTCCGCCTTGTTTTCCCATCATGTATTTGAACATTGTACAGGAAATTCCTACGCAACATCAATCTACAGTTTTATGGTTATATAGAGAATGGTTATTGTTCTTGGTTACACTATTATTGAATTTCTTTGCTTGTCTTTGGGTATTGATTGATCATCCTACCGAAGTTCAGACTTCTTCTGTAAATATGGGAATCGCTTTAACCGAATTATTTACACATACCTTGGCTAGTTTTTTCTTGTGGTACAGACCAGTTTATAATGCTTATATGAAGGATACCTCGTTGTATTATTGTGAGTAAATTATGTGTGATGCGAATTTATTTATTTATTTTTTAACTTGTGTGTGATAGATTTCTTTTTCGTGTTTAATGGATTTCATATTTTATATACATTTTATATGGCTATTGGTATCCCCTCCACGTAAGTAAAAAAAAGAAAGAAAAAAAAAAGTTCATACTGACATATATATATATATTATTAGTGGTGGTGCAGGATTAATTTTATTGATAACATTATTCCAAAACAAATTTTATGGAGGAGGTGTAATTACATTATTGGCTACTATATGTTGGTTAGTAATGGGATGTTTAGCAGTTTATTTGTATAAAAAGACCTATGATCACTACAAGGCAGCAGGTCATACATTTAAAGAAGCAAAGTCTGAAGCGTTTTCTCACATGGGACGTTCAAACGTAGTACGTGATACAGCTGTAAACGTCGCTTGGAATTCTGCCAGAAGATAAATTTTTTATTTTTTTTTGGGTGTACACACAAAAAAAGGGGAATTAGATGTCACATGCAAAAAAATATCACTTTCATGTGAAAAAAGTCAATGCAGTTAATAATCCATATTATTTTTATTTTTCCTTCTCTTTCTTTCTCTTTTTCTTAATAAATCACACACAAAAGATGCATACGTTTTCTAAACCATTGGATAGTTCATGGTTTAGACAGAATAAATTAGCGAGCACTAGTTTATTTGCTGCTGCCATGATTGGATTATATCAAGCAAAGCAACAACTCAATACCTCTTCTGCTAAAAGAAAGGAAGATACCAAAGATATCACTTCTTTATTCCCTATTATTGATTTTAATCAAAAAGTAGGTGTCAACCCTGAATTTAGACGTCAGCTTAATTCTATCGCCAGCATCTTATTTCCTCATTGGCATACAAAAGAAGCTGGTTTATTGGTACTTCATTCCATCTTTTTAATCTTGAGAACTTATCTTTCTGTTGTTGTCGCTCGATTAGACGGTAGAATCGTTAGAGATCTTGTAAATGTCCTTTTTTTTATTTTATTTTTGCAGTGCCCTTACTTTTTTTTCTTTCTTAGGTTAATGGACATGGTAAGAGATTCTTGACTGGTCTTGGTTACTGGTTTTTGATTGCTATTCCAGCAACTTACACCAATAGTATGGTAATATACATATACATATTATACTATACAAAGAAAGAAAAAAAAAAAAAAAAAAAAAACTAATTTATTTACTAGATTCGTTATTTACAATCAAAATTATCGATTGGATTTAGAACACGTTTAACCGATTACCTTCATAATTTATACCTGGATAAAGAAAAGACATTTTATAAAGCCATCAACTTGGATAGCCGTATTCAAGGTGCAGATCAGTAAGTTTTTTATCGGTCACATTTGTTATTTTTATTAATGCAGTCGATTAGGTTTATTACAACGGATGTTGCCAAATTTTGTGAAACTTTAGCTTCACTTTATTCTAATCTCGCTAAACCTATCCTTGATACCGTCATTTTCAATTATCAATTAACAAAATCGATTGGTCTTGTCGGTATGGTAGGTCTTTTCCTCAATTACGTTGTCACGGCTAAATTGTTACGTGCCGTTACACCTCCATTTGGTAAATTAGCTGCTATGGAAGCTAAATTAGAGGTAAATATATACAAGCACACATATACACATATAATATAAAACTAATAGGTTTTATATATATATATAAAAAGGGTGATTTCCGTGCTGCACACTCACGCTTAATTACAAATGCAGAAGAAATTGCATTTTATAATGGAGCCGAATTAGAACACTCTATTTTGGATAAGACATACATGAAATTAATTAAGCACATCAACTCTATTTATAAGACCCGTATCAGTTACAACATGTTTGAAGATTTCTTGATTAAGTACGCATGGGGAGCTTTTGGTTTAATTATGTGTGCTATCCCAGTCTTTTCGCCCAACTTGGTTGGTTCTACACCCATTGTCGAGACACCTAATCAAGACGAAAACGCAAAGGTTGGATCCAGAACTAAAGGATTTATTACTAATAAGAGATTGATGATGTCGTTGGCAGATGCAGGAGGACGTATGATGTACTCTTATAAAGAAATGGCCGAATTAGCTGGTTATACATCGCGTGTCTATAACTTATTATCTGTATTGCATGCGCTTCATGAAAACAAGTTTGATGGTCCTAAAGAAGACAAGGCTTATACCCTTACCAATATTCACGGTAAAATCGTTTATGATAGTGAAAATGGTATTACTTTTGAAAACTTGCCCATTGTTACTCCTGCTCCTGGTGTGGATCGTGTAGGTGAAGTACTCGTCAAAGGATTAAACGTACAAGTTCGTCCCGGAGAACATTTATTGATTACTGGTCCTAATGGTGTAGGAAAGACTGCTGTTGCTCGTGTCATTGCTTCTTTATGGCCTGTATTTGAGGGTAAATTATCTAGACCTAGTGATCGTGATATCTTTTATATTCCTCAACGTCCTTATTTAAGTCTTGGCACCTTGAGAGACCAGTAAGTTTGATATAAATATACATGTATAGTAGGTACTAATGCTTTTAAAAAAAACCCCCCTGTAGAGTCATCTATCCTCATACAAAGGAAGATATGGTGAAAGCTGGTCGTACAGAAGAAGAATTAATGCGTATTTTAGAGATTGTTCATTTGGCATATATTCCAGACAGAGAAGGCGGATGGGAAACCGAGAAAGAATGGAAGGATGTGTTTTCAGGTGGAGAAAAACAAAGAATTGGTATGGCACGTTTGTTCTATCACCATCCTAAGTTTGCAGTATTAGATGAATGTACTAGTGCGGTATCTACAGATGTTGAAGGTTTAATGTATTCTCATGCCAAGGATATGGGCATTAGTAAGTATTATTATTTATTTTACTGCGTTAAAAAAATGCCGAAAACTAATTTTAAATAGCACTTTTGACTATTTCACATCGTCCTGCTTTATTCAAATATCATCGCTTCTTATTACGTCTTACTGGCAATAATGGTGAATGGGAATGGGAAACAATCGGCACTCCCAAACAATTACAGTCTGTAGAAAAGGAGCTTGTTTCTTTGACAGCTAAATTACAAGAAGTAGATGCTTTAAAATTACGATTAACTACTATCGATAAAGAACTCTCATTGAAAATTTAAAAAACAAAAACAAAAAAGGGACACCTTTTTTTCGAGTCACAACCTTATAATTTAATAAATTTTTTTTTCTCGGATATAAAAAAATTAATTTCATATTCACTCTTATTCCTTCTTCTTTTTTTCAATTAAACTTAAGTTAAACAGTAAGTACAATTAAATAGTGGCACTAATAAAGAGTAGTTCTATGAGAGAGGGAAAAAAGTGTTGATGATAACCAATCACTTCTATAACGCTTTATTTTGGTTGACCGTTTTGGACGACCGGGTGTCATGTTAGCTTATTTATGTCATAGTTACACTGAGCTTTTTTCTCTTAAAAAAAAAACTTTCTTTCGTGTTGATAAACAAATCATTACAAGTTTTATTAACTTATTTTTTCTTTTAAAGGTCTTTTCTTTACTGTTTCTCGAAGGTTATTTTACTTTTTTTTATTTAAAATAAAATATATTCATTTATACTTAAAAAAAATTTGGACTGTTTAAATGTGGCTTATTGTGTGTGTACTTTAATTTAGCTGTGTACAATATATATTTGTTTTTTAAATTTTTTTTTTCCTTTATTTTTTTCTCTTTTTTGTAAAAGAAATAATGTCAAATGACCCTTGGGATGATTGGGAAACTGCTGCAGATGCTGGCGTAAGATGCCCTTTTTTTTGCCCTTTTTTTTATATCATTGATCTTTTTTTGTTTAGCTGATTGATTGTGAGAAACCAAAAGTTAGTAGTACTACTGCCAGTGCAAATCAATTACTATGGGAAAATGCGTATGTCCCAGTTTTTATATATCATTTTTTATCATTTTCTCACGCATTTTTTGTTACTATAGTAATAAGTACGCAACGCCTACTATTATTCACGCCAATGATGCAGTTCATTATAAACCAGAGGTAATATTATAGACCTATTAAGACTACTAAAACTAATAAACAAAAACAAAAAAAGCTCAAGATCTTGAAACGGCCTGAAGACGCAAAGAGTAGAAAGGATATCGTAGCTGAAAAGCCAGTAAAAGCTTTTGCTGATAGAGAAAAAGATTATTTGGAAGCGAGACGTAAGATTTTTGAGAAATTTGAAATTAAGAAATAAAAACATTTATGTGATCTGGTATCCCGACACGATAATAGTGAAAGGTGGACAGGTCTGGATCCTGTAAATGATTTAGATAAAAAAGTCTTGCTGAGTAATTCTGGGGGGAAAGTGTATTATCAAGTATAATTTTATTTCAAAACTATACTTCTCTCTCTCTTTATTTCCCTCAATTAAACCGAGCGTAACAGTAACAAAGGAGTATGAAAAACACAGCACTTAACAATAAGATTAAATTGTTATTAAATAAAAGGAAGGTATAAATTTATAACAACCATGAAGGTTTGATTTCTGGTACTATGTCTAACAAAGACGATCCTTGTTAACATTATTTTATCAGAATAAGGTGGTTTGTGTAACAATAGTCCTTTGTAAATTAAAAAAATAATTCGTTATACCTTGCTTTCAACCATGAATCAGATACCCTCTTAACCGAATTCTCTTTAGACCCTAAGATCGACCACGGTGGAACTCAGCGCCGAAGAAAACCTCCCGACAGGGACATTAATACCCAAGACACTCCCCCCCCCCTCCCCCCTACAAACCCCCATACATAAATGCATGGTATGTTTGATTGCAATTTATAGCTTTTGTAGCTTTTCTAAGATTCAATCTTTATAAAGGGAACCAAAACCTACTCAAGCTGTGGTTTTATAAAAAAAAAGGGGGGGGGGTTTAAATGATTCGATAAATATGATTCTCTACATTACATATTACGAGTTATTATATCATTTTTACTATTAGAATAAACACTTTGACAAGGATACTCTTTTTCTCTATTTAATTGAGGACGCCTATAATTGGCGTTGGCGAAGTGTATTCGAGCGAACAGAATGACCAATACATTTGTCTAAAGTGATGTTTATTGTAACAATTTGTAGTATTGAAGTTAATGAAAGTTTCAATGTTTCTAATAGAATAATCAGTAGAGGTTATTCTACAACTATGGTATTAGGTTAGAATCAAGAAAAAAAGAAGGTAGTTATGATTGAATAATAATGATGCTTCAAAAAAAAGCTCGAATGTATGGTATTCCACGGGGAGGAATATTAAATATAACAAAAATAAGTCAGTGGTATGAAAAGTAAAATATTATCCAGTGATAAACTTTATCTTCAGTGATGGACTAACGATTGAGATCACGATTTTTTGCCTTAGTGTTATAAGATACCTGTTCGTTTTAAATACCATAGTATATGGGGCTAAACTCATCTCTTTCTTCAATATCTTTATATCGTTAAAGGCTCGGTCGTAACTATTTTTTGTCCAAAGAAGTAGATATATCAACTTATAATAAGGTCAAGTAGCTAAGGATCTACCAAAATCAAGAATTATTTGGCAAGCTTTCCTTCCTGACTCTTAGGTAAAAAACTAAGTTCTAGATACTGGTTTGCCCAAACTCGAATGATATCTCTTTGAAGCTTTATCGTGTCAGATCTTTTCTGCAGCTATTTAAGATGCCGCAGTTGGCTTTTTTTCCGTCTTTTATATTCAAAAAGTAAACGAAAATAGTTTGGCGTCTAGTAAATTCGTATGTACTAGCTATCGATCGCTCGGATTTTGAATTCATTTGGGGAGGGACGATGATCCTAAGAGCATCTAGTTTTCGACTCGCCTCTAATTTTTTTCTGCTTCTGCTTCTCTAGTTTGCTCTTCTCTGTGTTTCTTTTCTTCTTCTCTAAGTTGCTCGTTCTTCCTGAAAAAATCTGTCATTTTATAGCTGCCTTCAACGTTTCTCAAATTCTCAGATATTTTTCTGTTGATAGTTTCGTGGCAATAAGACGCAGTTCTCGCGTATATTTTTTTCCATTCTACCGGATATTTGGATTTAGAAGAAGGTTGTTCTACAGAAGAAGGTTGTTCTATGGAAGAAGATTGTTCTTCTATAACACTAAACCAGCTGTTCAGATCATTAATGCAGCTATCAAAATCCGTAATGGAGATATCTTCTTCCTTCGATTTCTAAAACATTAACTGACATCTCGATTCTTTTTTCACGTACACCCCCTCTTATTCATGCTAATTATTTCTAATCTGAAAAACAGTGTCGTTTGTTTCGATAATATTTATGAAGTCGGTCTATGGATACATTTCCTTTATTTTTTCTTCCATAATTTTAATAAATCGTATGAAAAAAAAAAGAGTGAAGAATGGCGCTAAACTCCCCATTTTGGTTTATTAGTAGGAATACCAACAAGGTCTGTATCAAACAACTCAATAAACTGTTCATTTAATAATCTGACTTTAGGACCTGCATATCGACGATACTCTTCAAATATAGATGTCAAATTCCAACGTTGTAACTTTCGCATACATCCAACAATTGTACCTATTTTTACACAATGTTAGTTTTCCCCTAACCAAATCTTTTTAAGTAATCGATTAGTTTTACCAGTTCTATGTCTACCCAAGTTACACATAATCATCATGGGATAATTAGTAGGATTTAATATCAAATCAAGTGCTTGTAAAACTGCTTCTTCTGTAATAGGGTCCCAAGCATTAACTGAAGAAACAACACCCAAGTGATGCAACTGAATCTCTTGGTCATCAATAAAGTCCAAACTAAAAAAAAAAAATGAATATTGGTTATTGAAATCAGACAGTGAAAAAAAAGGGGGGGTATGCTTACAAGCGTTGGTTGGGTTCTTCTGGTGCAAGCCAAGCAATAGTCTTCAAACCAAGTTTCTCCAAGAATGGAAAGTTGAGTTCGTTTGGTTGACCGGAACGATATAAATCTTCCTCAATCATTCCAAAATTCTATTCTAAAAACGTTTAATAAAAAAGGAAAGTAACAGCTAAAAAAAAAATGAAGTTTTACTTTACAACAGGTGGTATAAAGTGTTGTGAGCTCATGGCTGTAATGTTTATGTATAAAAGAATGAAAGAAGAAAAAAGAAAAACGAAAGATGTCAAAAGAGCTTTAATGTGACTTGTTTTAAAAACTCTCTCTCTGTCTCTCTCTGCCTTGCTCCTTCTACATTTTTTTTTTCGCTTCTTTCTTTTTTTTTTCTTTTAAAAAAAGAAAAACGCGTTCCGTAACATCATGTCGGCGTATGCAGTATATCAAGAGTTGTTTCCACCTCAAACTGTAGAACAAGTAGAGACGAGTCATTTTACTTCGCCAGACGCTATTAACCTTGTTGTCGCAAAAGCTTCTCTATTACAGATCTATGAGTTTGTCGAATATATACCGGAAACAGAGGAAGACGAAGAAGACGATACGCCCGATGATCAAGAATTAGCGAGTGAACGTTTGAATGAAAACGAAGACATGGTAATATAGGCATAAAACGTGCATTCAAAATACTCCAAACGTTACTTATACATTCTTATATTTTAGACCTTGACTTTCCCAAAGTTAAAACCTTTAAAGAAGAGCATCGCAGATAAAACTTCAGGAAGATTAGAATTAGTTGCTCAGTATAAACTAAATGGTACTATTGCTACTATGGGTGTAGTTAAAACTACTTCTCCTCGTGGAAAAGAAGGATGTGATAGTTTACTGTTAGGGTTTAGTGACGCAAAGGTACGTACATTCACACACGCACACACAGAGAAAGTGATACTTGGAAAACTTATTGAAATTATATAGATGTCGTTATTAGAATGGTCACCAGCAACAAATTCAATTGTGACGGTATCAATTCATTATTATGAACGAGATGAATTTAAAGTAAGTCAATGCAAAAAACAAAACAAAAAAAAAAATTATTTCACTTACATTTTCTTGGAAAAAACATAGAAAGAATTTCTTACCAACCCATATCCATCCAGTATTCACATTGATCCTCAACAACGTTGTGCAGTATTGAATTTTTATGATAACAAGTTGGCTGTATTACCTTTTCGTCAAGCAGATAAATTAGATGAACGACAAGGTGAGGCAGAGGAAGAAGATGAAGCTCAGTAAGTGTCTTGATCTTGCTGTCAGTAATATTGTAGGCTTATATTTATATATATTAGAAAGTGGCCTTATTCCCCTAGTTTCTTGATTGATTTGGAATCTATTGATCCACGTATTAAAAATGTCATTGATATGGTCTTTTTAGCTGATTATTATGAACCTACATTAGCCATTTTATTTCAATCTGAACAAACATGGACTGGGTAATTATTGAAAAAAAAAAGTATATATGTATATGTATACTAACCCCCTCCCCCTTATATTCAGTCGGTTAGCTAGTACAAAAGATACAGTATCAGTTGTGGTTGTTTCACTCGATTTACAAGCAAAGATTTACCCTATTATTTACTCTATCGATAAATTACCTTACGATTGCATAAAACTTGTTGCTATGCCTAAACCAGTTACTGGTGTTTTAGTCATTGCAGCCAATTCATTATTACATGTCTCTCAAGGATCCCCAGGTGTTGGTGTAGCAGTAAATGGATATACCAAAAAATTAACCGAATTTCCCGGTATGATTTACGAAGATGCCGCCATCAACCTAGGACTCAGTTTAGATGGTGCAAAAGCGTTAGCGTTTGGAGGTGACCGTTGTTTAATATTCATGCAGAATGGTAACTGGGCCGTAGTACAAATGAAGATGGACGGTAGTAAGATTGTAGGTATGAACATTACCGAGATTGTACATAAATTGACGCCGGGCAGTCAAGAGTTGGCACCATTAGCTACAGTGCCTTCATGTGTTACCAACGTCAAGAACGGTGAGTATTTCTTTTTGGGTAGTCGTGTGGGTGATTCATTATTGGTAAAATGGAAGTACAGTAAAGAAGGATCTAAATTTCAGGAAAACGATTTTAAATTTCGTGTGTGTGATACTTTATTAAATACGGGTCCTATTGTTGATATGACCATTGGTGATGTTGAAAGTAATCAAAAGACAGAAGAGGAAGAAAATGCGACTGTATCCGGTATTCCTGATTTAGAGTTGGTAACTTGTTCTGGTCACGGTAAAAACGGTGCGTTATGTGTATTCCAACGTCATATTCATCCACAAACTTCTTTCTCGTTCGATCAATCTGATAGTCAAGCCATCTTTTCTATTAAGTGTCGTAAGGAACTTCCGTTTGATGATGGAGCTGGAGAACAACTTCGTAAATCTACAAAAATTATGGCTGCTGCAGAACACGAGCATAGTCGATGGGAGACACGAGAGATGGATAGTACGTTTGATGAAGCGTTTGATAAACTTTTATTTATCAGTAAATCTAAAAGTACCATGGTATTATCTGCCGGCGACGAATTACAAGAACTGGTAAAGACTGGATTTTATACACGAGGACCCACTATTACCGTATGTACTTTATTTGATGCTACACGTATTGTTCAAGTCTATGCTACAGGTGTTATGATCTTAACCCCCGAAGGAAAACGTATTCATACCATTCCTGTTCGTGGTGCTAAAATTGTAGATGCCAGTATTCGTGATCCTTATATCTTATTAACTTTGGAAAACAACAAGATTTTAGCATTGCAAGGTGATCCAGTTACAAAAGATATTACACCTATCCAATTACCTTCACATGTAAAAGAAACTTCAATTGCAATGGCTAGTATATTTGCGGATACGTCCGGGTTATTTTCTAGCATGGCAGAAAAGACAGCTGCGACAGTTGCTAAAGCGGCTGCAATGGCTGCCGCTGCTAATTCGGCTAAGGGTGGTAATCAAAAGAAACGTAAAGCAGGTGAAGATCATGCAACTGATTCATCCACTTTCAAGAAACCAAACACAGCAGCAGAATTTGATGAAGTTGATATGGACCTTTATGGCGAAGAATTGGATGAAGAAGTAGTGAATCAGGATACTGTAGTACTTGAGGTGATGGATCACCAAAATGATGATGATGACGATGATGAAATGCTTTATGGCACTGACGATAAGAGTACAAGTAACGACTTAGATCAACAAACTAATCTTATTACAGAAGAAATAGATGAAATCAATGTCAGTTTACAAGGTAGCGCATTAAACGAGATTACACGAGTTAGCTTTTGGTCATTGATTTATACAACTGATGGTACATTACAAATCTACAGTCTTCCTGATTTTAAAGAATACTTTGTGTGTCCTCAATTTGATATTGCACCTGATTTGATCACAGATCACGGTGAAACAGCCTCCAAAGATAAAAAGAATCATACACCTAGTACAATTATTCAAGAGATTGTGATGACCAATATTGGTAAAGAAAGAAAGGATCCTCATTTGGTAGCGCGTACTGAAACAGATGATATTATTATATACAAGGCATTTAGTTTTGTACCTAGTGAAGATAAATTATCTGATCGATTAGCACTTCGATTCTCTCGTGTACACCATGAATACATCTCTCGTAAATCGGCAGCATCCGCTACGGAAGAAAGCAAGAATAAAAAGAAGAAGGAAATTATTGATGAATTTGAAATTCCTGGTATTGATTTAGAGGATGAAGCTAAACAAACAAAGAAATCAGTCCAACATCGTAAAAAGTTATTGATTCCATTTAATGATGTAGCAGGATATGCAGGTATCTTTGTTGCTGGCCCTCAACCTGCTTGGTTATTATGCTCCTGTAAAAGTTTTGTACGTGTGCACCCTATGAAGACAGATCATGAAGTGATTGGGTTTACACAATTTCATAATGTCAATTGTAAACATGGTTTTATTACTGTAGATGCTAAGTCTACCATTCGATTATCAAGATTACGTACAGATGGTGTTATATATGATTTAGATTGGGTAATGCAAAAGATTCCGTTAGGTCAAACGGTACATAAAATTCAATATCATCCGGTGATGAAAGTATATGCCGTACTTGTGTCTCGTGGTTTACCTGTTCGGTTACAAAATGAGGATGATGTACCAGAAGGAGAGCCACCTATACAGGAGGAAAGAGAAGCAGGTGAATTTTTACCAGAGGTGGACAAGTTTTCAATGATTATGGTCTCACCCGTCACTTGGGAAACTGTAGACGAAGTAGAATTTGAAGAATTTGAACAGTGTTTTTCATTACAGTGTGCTGCATTAGAATCAAAGCAAACCAGCACAGGCCGTAAATATTTCATGGTCGTAGGCACTGGTTGTCTTCGAGGTGAAGATACAACGATGAGAGGATCTATCCGCATTTTTGATATTATTGAAGTTGTTCCTGAACCAAATAATCCACAAACTAATCACAAGTTTAAACATTTACATACAGAAGATGTAAAGGGTGCTGTTACAGCCATGTGTAATATTAGTGGACATTTAGCTTCTTGTATTGGTTCCAAAGTCATTGTTTGGAGTTTAGAAGATGATGAAAGTTTAGTTGGTGTTGCTTTTATTGATGTTCAGATTTATGTTACAAGTATGAGTTCAATCAAGAATTTTATTTTATTGGGTGATGCACAAAAGTCTATATGGTTTTTAGGGTTCCAGGTATGTTTTTTTTTTATGCTGTGTGAACTTTTCCTTTAATTGCTTATATATTATAAATATAGCTTGAACCAGCAAAGTTGTCGTTATTAGGAAAGGATTATCAGTCATTTGAGGTGGGTTGTGTAGATTTTATTATTGATGACAAGTCATTATACCTTGTAGTTGGTGATACAAGTGAAAACTTGGATTTATATCAGTATGCACCCTTCAATTTACAATCATTTGGTGGACAAAAATTAATGCGCCGTGGTGATTTCCATGTGGGATCACAAGTACAAACGATGGTTCGGTTACCTCAAATTGAAAAAACAGAGAATGGATTAGAATACAGTCGTCGTCATTTCTGTTTATGTGGAACATTTAGTGGATCTATTTCAGTATTATCTCCTATATCAGAAAAGACATTTAAAAGACTTTCTACATTATACGGTCAATTAGTAAATAATGTTCAACATGTTGCCGGTTTAAATCCAAGAGCCTATCGATTAATTAAAGGTCCTAAACAACGTATGGCTTCTAATCGTACTAAGGCTGTATTAGATGGTGATTTGATTTTTGAATTTGCTGGTTTATCTATTGAACGTCAAAGGGAAACAACAAAGCAAATTGGTACAACTGTTTGTAGAATTATGGAGGATTTAGTTGATATTGAACGTAGCATTGATCACTTTTAAAACCAATAAATTTTCTTTTTTTTTTAAAAAAAAAGGCAGTCTGTTTTTTTTTTCTTTTTTTCTCTCTTCTTTTTCTTCTTTTTTTATAATAGAAATGACTGAAAACATTACTTACCAAAGTATAGCAAAATGTTATGCTGATGTTAATTCGAAAATGCCTAGTAGTTATTGGGACTACGATAATCTTCAAGTACAATGGAGGTGAGCTTTTTTCTTTTTCTTTTTCTTTTTTTTTTTTTTTTTTTTTTTGCAGCATTTACAAAGAAAAAATAACTCCTCTCCATATTATGTAGTCCGCAAGATAGCTATGAAATCATTCGTAAAGTTGGACGCGGTAAATATTCAGAGGTTTTTGAGGGTATTAATATTACCAATGAGGAGAAGTGCGTTATCAAAATTTTGAAACCAGTCAAGAAGAAGAAGATTAAGCGTGAAATTAAGATTTTACAAAACTTGGCTGGAGGAATTAATGTCATTGAATTGTTGGATGTAGCGAGAGATCCACAAGTAAGAGAGAGAGAGAGAGAAAATAATAGCCGTAGTTTTTTTTTTTTTTTTACTTATAATTATTTATTTCTTTTGTGTGTGTAGTCGAAGACACCATCACTTATATTTGAGTATATTAACAATACTGATTTTAAAGTGTTGTATCCGAGATTTACGGACTACGATGTACGATATTATATGCATGAGCTATTAAAGGCAAGTATTTTTTGAAACATATAAAGTTTGATTCTAACTGTATATATATAAAAAAAAAAAAGGCGTTGGATTTTTGTCATTCCAAAGGTATTATGCATCGTGATGTTAAACCTCATAATGTTATGATAGATCATGAAAAGCGTCAGGTAAGAAGACTGTTTGCATATATAAAAAGAGTCAATTCTGATAGCAGGGCTTTTTTATTTTTATTTTAGTTGAGGTTAATTGATTGGGGTTTAGCCGAATTTTACCACCCTGGAACGGAATATAACGTACGGGTTGCATCTCGTTATTTTAAAGGACCCGAGTTATTAGTTGACTTTCAAGAGTACGATTATAGTTTAGACATGTGGAGCTATGGTTGTATGTTTGCTAGTATGGTAACTAAACATTCAGTCATTGTTATTATTATTATTATTATTTATAAATTGTAACAACATATATATATATATTAGATATTCCGTAAAGAACCGTTCTTTCATGGACATGATAATTACGATCAGCTGGTAAAGATTGCAAAGGTACTTGGTACGGATAAATTGTTTGCTTATTTGGACAAGTATGGTATAAAATTAGATAAACTCTACCACGACATTCTGGGAAGGTAATAAAGTTTACGAGAGAGAGATAAAAAAAAATTAGTTGCAATAACTTCTTCTATGTGCGTAGATATCCTTGTAAGCCCTGGGCTAAATTTATTAATAACGAAAATCGTCGTTTTACGTCAAATGAAGCCCTTGACTTTTTAGACCATTTGCTTCGTTATGATCATCAAGAAAGATTGACAGCAAAAGAAGCCATGTCACATCATTATTTTGGTAAGTAATAATAAGATAGATGGTATCATTCACTAAAACGTTTTTTTTTTTTTTTTTTGGTAGATATGATCAAATAAGTTAAAGTGTAACGCAACAACAGTAAATGAAATGAAATTGCTCATGGCTTGAGGTCACACATCATCTTTTTATATTTAAAACTCCTGTTAAAAAACGTTGGTAAATAAAATTTTTGTCTTTTTCTCTTTTTTACATACAATTTTTACACTTCCAGATTGGAAGAATAAACATTTATTAAAGCTTACCACCCTTTTTTTTTTCTTTAAAAGAAAAGAAAGTATTTTCTTTCCTTTTTCTTTTTATTCAACTTATGCAACCTACTTTTCAACTTTTCACTCCTCAAATTCCTAACGTACTTTGCGGCGGCTGTACATCATCTTTCGCCATTGCCCAATATCCACAAGACTCTGACCCTGGATAATTTGCCCTAACTTAACTATTAAACTTTCACTCAAACAAACCTAAAAACAACAACTTACAACTTACAACTTACAACAACAACAACAACAACAATAACAAAAATGATCTCTCAACAAAGATCACCTCTCCTTGGTCGCATGCTTTCTTTAATTGAAATGCCATCTATTTCACTTCGTTTTCTTATCCTTGATTGTCCAACAGAATCTACTTTACCTTTTTACTTGGAGGAATTTAAAAAATACAATATAACACATATCATACGTTGTTGTCAACCAACATACAATACTAGTCAGTTTACTGAACAAGGTATACAAGTTCATGATCTTCCTTTTAAGGATGGTGGCGTGGTGAGTTTAATTATAAAATTTTTTAACGTTGGAACCAATAAGAAATACTAAAAATATTATTTTTTTGTATAGCCACCACCTAATGTAGTAACTGAATGGTTATCTATTGTTGATCGAGAAGAACGTGACTCACATGAAAAATCAGAGTTACCTACAATCGCCGTACATTGTGTAGCTGGTTTAGGCAGAGCTCCAGCACTTGTTGCTATTGCATTAATAGAATTAGGTATGCAACCTTTGGATGCTGTCGAATTCATTAGAAGAAAAAGAAGAGGCGCTTTTAATAAGCCTCAGATTGCTTATCTAGATAATTATAAACGTACTTTACGTACTAAATCTTCTTCCATCAAGATCTCCTTCAGTCGCATGTTTCGTTTTGGTTCAAAGAAGGAAGTAAACTCTATACCTGTTAGTGGTTGTGTTTAAATAAATAAAAATCATTGGAACTCCATCCTTTTTTTTTTTTTTTTTTTTTTTTGTATAAAAAGGTTTTGTTGTTATTTGATATATTGTATCGTACTGTAACAACAGTAATTATAACTTCAAAATATATCCTTATACATCAATTTTCTTTTTCAAAAAGCACGTAAAATGGGTTTTTGATAAAACAATCAAGTTATTTGTTTTTTTGTTTCCCGCCTTCCTCTAGAAAAAAAAAGGGCCTAATCTTTTTTTCCTTTTTTTTATTCTAATTTAAAACCTAAAAAAAAAGAGAGAGAGATGCAAAAGCCTAAAGGTCATGTAGATAATTTATCCAATGCTCACTTGACAGAAAGTCAAAAAGAGGCTGGTACACTGTAAGTTTCTTTTTATTTTATTTTTTACTTGCACATAAAACTAAGAAAGAAATAAAGGCTGTTTAAAAAGCTGCTATCCGATCGTAACAAGACATTGGAAGAATTAAGTCATACACAAGCCAGTTTACAAAAGAATATACCCAACATTGTTAAAAAACCACATACGCCTAGGGCTGCCATGGTAAAAATAATAATTAAAAAAAAAAAAAAAAAAAAAAAAAAAAGTGTAAAAAAGGACGATAGAGTAATTGATTTGGTAATAGGCATTTTCACTATTAGAAGACTTGATAGATGAATGTATAAACGATGTCTTATTTGATGTACATAAAGATACAAAACAAGAGAATTCAGTATGTCAAATTTGCCAAACAAAGTAAGTGCATCTTTTTCTTTTCTTTTTTTTTACAAAGTAGTCAATCCATTGATTTTTTGTTTATATATCAAGATGTAAACATTATATAAAACGCCCTGGATTAGATGTATGGGGAAAAAACTATACAGTGAACAACTTACCTTCTTATGACTGCGTTAATTGTCAAAAGACGATTGCGTCCACTAGATATGCTCCTCATCTTGAGAAATGTTTAGGTTTATCTGGTAGACAATCGAGTAGAGTAGCAAGCAGAAGAATGGGTAGCTCTCCTTTTTCTTCAGATGATAATCATAGTCCTGATAATGATATTTATGATCGAAATAAAAAGAAGAAGCAACATTTATCTGTAAGTTATTATTACTTACTACAACCCCCCCCCCACATTGTTCTTACCTACCTCCTCTTTTTTTTTATAGCCTTCTTTCTCCAATGGTGTCTCTAGAGTGAAGAAATTAAAGTACATGGATTAATTATACACTAAAATAAAAAATAAAACAATGAATTATTGTTGGCCATTTTAAGTGAACAAAAGAGCGAATTAGTTATAAATACAATCTAAAATGTATATGCTTAAAATCGTTATCTATAATTCGATATGAAGTTGTTATTGTTTGGCTTTTTCCTTCTGATTTCTTATGTTCAAGCATTCTGTGTCTTTAATAAGACGGATGATAATACTATCTGGGTGCGTCAAATGCCTAGATTTACTGGTGGAACTTATACCTCGCAAGTATTCTCAATATTCAAATGAATATATATTTTGTGTGGCTAACGTGATTTTATAATAGTCGTTTTCAACATGATAGTATTGGTCCTGGAGAAAGTCAATGTTGCCATTACAGCTCTTATGATTGTAACACTACAAATGACCCTAATACAGTTCTCGAATTAGCTGTAAGTGCTTATAAAGAAGAAATAAATAAATAAAAAACTCACGTTATTTTTATACAGTTTCAAACATCTTATCATGGTATTGCAAGGGATTACATGTTTACAGTAACTTTACCAGCAGGAGGATGGATTGAATTCAGAGCTACGGGTAGCGAAACACCACAAGTATTTGTATTTACTGATGCAGGTGTTCGTTACGTTCATGAAATTCAAATTAATCCTAAAGGAATGTTATTACTATAGTAGTAGTATTTTTATTTATGAAAATGCAAAATAAAATGATATATATTATTATTAAAGATCAAGTTTTAATTTTTGTCGATGATCATACGAATTATCTAGAGTACGAATAGGTGGTAATCGAACACTTTCTCCATTTAAAGTGAGATTATCATTATCAAGTGTGTTGGTTTTGCCCATACCAGGTACCATTTTTAAACGATCAATCCATAATTCTGCTCGATCTACTGTATCTGAAAATACACTAGAAACAGAATGTAACATTTCAACGGACTCTTGTCCAAATGAAAGTAATTTAATTGTAGCTTCTTCTTGTTTAGGGTCTGTTTGATTTAATTTCCTTGGTGCTAACATGGGTGAACACGCAGGTGAAGTATTAGTTGATCTGATATCATTTAAAGTAGCCTATACATTATATGAATTATTAGTATGAAATATGTGTTTATTGAATAATAATAGCTTACCCACTTGCCAGGTAGATTTAATATAAATCCCCTCACAGTTTGTCTAGCTTGTGTAGGAAGTGATACACCAGCATATCGTGTAATGACTTCAACTACTTTTCTTAGTGTTTCAACCATATCTTTTTTAATTCCAGATAGAACAGATCTTTGATTGGTATTGGGTGTAGTAAGTGAATTGTTTGTTGTTGATTTACTTGCTAAAGAAACGAGATAATTTCGAAGGGTCATCATTTGTTGTTCAATGTGTTGAATCGCGTACTGTAACCAACTAAGACAGTATTTTAAGCATTTCATTGATTCTTCACTAATTACTGCTGCTGTAGTACCAGCTGCTGAGCCTGCACCTACTACAAGTTGTTGCCATCTACTGGATAATAAAGGTTGATGATGATGATGATGATTTTGTGTATGATAAGGTGCGCCTCTAGAAGGTGAAGTGCCTCTAGAAGATGATTTATGATTATGACGTTGTCTTGTTGAATTGGTATTTTCCATTATATAAATAATAATAATAATAATAATAAAGAAGGAAGAAAAAGGGCCCAAAAAAAAAAAATCGAATGGGTTTTAATATCGGGAAAAATAGAATTGTCGGGGGTAAAATGCTTGACATATTTTCACGTGAAAGCTTTATTATTAACGTTAAAAAAATGCTTGTTTTTTTAAGGTGTAAAATCGACTGTTGTTTCTAGTTGTAAATAATCACATGAAATGCAAATAATCGATTTAGATAAAAATAGAGTTGTGCGCACTGATCCCCATAAAAATTTATTTCCGCTTTTAACACGATAAGTATTACCTAATTATCACTATCACTACTATCACTGTACTCCACTAACAAATTCCTCTTTATAATGTATTGATAAAATGGGTAAAGCCTATCTCTCTTATTTAGAAATGAGTACTTTTCGTTATTAGTATTCTTTACTTGAATACGAATCTCCATCAAGTTTGAATCCTTTGCTGTCTTTATCTCTTTTGATACTAATTCTATAATATTTACTTGATTCATATCTGTTGGCTTTAATAATAAATTATATTAGTAATAATTATCATTTTATGTGTGTACTTTACCACTATCATCGATTTAGGTGTCCTGTACTTGTCCATTATTTCCTTTTCTATTTCAGTAACCGTGATCCTTGCTTTCTTATTATTATCATATTCATATCGAATTGCTGCTTTTGTCTTTCCGTCAGATTCATGACTCATTTCATATCTATCTGCATCATACTTTGTTTCTAGTATGGCTTCTTCACTTACTACAAGTACTTTCTCGTCTTGCACCAAGTGTCGAACGTCGTATCTAACATAACACTATTATTAATTTATTCTTTGTTGTTATCGTTGTTATTATTACTATTACCTGTCCATTAATATACCTACTTGACAACTCTTCCAAGGTATTAAGTACTTTCCTTGTTCAACTCTTATAGCTGTACGTTGGTCATTATATATTTTTGACTCGTAACCAAACGCTGTAATCTCTTCTTCTTCTTCATTACAATACTTTCTCTTTTCCCTTGTCACAGGTAAAGAAGGATCAGGAAATAAACTTGCACTTGTAAATCTACTATATACATAAAGAATGAATCTTCTTTTTTTTTCACTTGCTGTTTAAAAACAACTCAATTTACTTTTGATAACTCATTTTGTATTCGCAATTAGAGAGAAGAAAAAAAAAAAACGAAAAAAATATTTTATATCGTCACTTTGTTTGGTCAAATACATTTTTTACTTTTCTCTAGTTTGTACTGGATAATCATAACATATCTGCTTACGAAAAAAGAAAAAAAAAAAAAGCTGCGTAGAACGGAAAGGATTAGTAATATCAGCTTATTTTTAGAGCTTACAAATGTCATATCAAACTTGTTAAAACGCTTGCCCCACCAAATCGATGACAGATCTGACTTAATTTATTGGTCCGTTTGAGAACTAATCCTTCTAACTTTGGTCTAATGGCTATTTTTTTAAAGTACTACTGTTAATATAATTATAAAAATAATTTACGCTGCAATATTTATATAATAAAAAAAGAAGTAAATTAATTGCTCCTTTCGCTTATTCAGCTTATATTAAAATGAGGCAACTATTTCGTGAACTCGTTGTTCATCAAGACCTAATAATTAAAAAGGGTTAATATACTCGATTAACCGAAAAGATAAAATAATTTTACCAAAGCATCGTGATATTGTGTCCATGTTTATATCGTCAATTACTACACATAATCTGAGTATTGGTGGTAATATTTGCTTGCAAATATACCATTCAATATCTAAATAAAAGAGAGTTAATAGTGCGTATCAAGTGGGATTTATTATACCAACTTACTTATTTTCGCGTTGCCATTCTTCACTTCTTCTGGTATACATGCTTTAGTATTGCCATCACTGGGTACGTCGGACTTGCACATAATATAAGCGATAACGTCTCCAGCTTTTACAGGCTTACGGGCCCTACGCATATCTTTGGCAACAGATACATGATCAAGAGTCTTTTCATTATTGTACTCCTCAAGCGGCTTGTTCAATTGCTTTAAAAAATATGTACAGTTAAAAAAAATGTAGTGTATACAAATGTTATAATACAAACCTTGCGAATGATGAAATCGTCCACACTGTATTCCGCGTTATAAATTTTTTCAGAAATATTTCTCAAGTATTCATGAATATCAAAGCTCTTTTTATCGAAAAGAATCTTGGTCAAAACATTTCTTAAGCAAAAAAAAAAAAGATAATCAGTGCTTTGTTTTTTTTTTTAAAAAAAAAAAAAAAAAAAAAAAAAAAAAAAAAAACGAAAATTTAATATACTTACTCTGATACAGTGCGAGATAAATCGCACCAGTCTCGACGAACCAAGTCTAACCCTTTGACTTCAACAGTTTCTGTAAGTTCTACTCCGTCAGGTCCTTCCTTAACTGAAAGCATAGCATACTTCTTCTTCTTTAAAAGTAAAGTACGTTTAAAGTAGCCATCAACCCCAATTTCTAATAATTTGTACTTTTGATTTACCACTCCTTTTACTTTTTCACTAATTTGCTTTGCTTCAGTGAACATATTCGTTTGTGTATTGACCATAATAGAATCAGTATCACCATAAATTACATCATAGCCTAGTTGTTCAGTTGTATCAACAGCTGATCGCAAGATGTTTCGACCCTTTGAAGTAATGTACATGGCTAATTGACGAGCATAGAATCGAGAGGTGGGAGAGCCAAGACAACCATACATACTATTTGCAGTTAATTTAAGAGCCATTTGTTCGATATTGTACTATATAAAAAAAAGAGCTCAGTTATATGAAAGATAAATATGTGTTTAATTTTATTTTATTTTTACCTGTGACATGGCGTTTGTAGAAAGGTGAGGGTTCTTCATCAAGTTTTTTACTTGTTTTCTTCTATTAACAAAGATACCAACAAGTTTCGGCAAGATTCCTTCGGTAACGTCAGGACTAGGAGTGGAAGGAATACCTTGGGCATTATAATCCACTGAATCAATAGAATCTTGTTTCATGGTCGTAAAACAAACATTATATTCTTGAATAATAGAAGGATACAAGCTGTTAAAATCAAGCAATAAAACATAATCATCATAAAGTCCGGCTTTCGGATCCAAGACTAAACCTCCAACGTAAGATGCAGGATTCGTTTTATCTTTTTCTTTGCGGGAACAATCCAATTCTATTGTATGGGGAAAAAATTAGTTTGTATTGAAACTCTTTTTTTTTTCAAAAAAAAAAAAAAAAAAAAAAAAAACTTACGTAGATTTTCATCAATGAATAAAGGCTCTTTAAATTTGGCTTTCCAAGCAGGCCTATCTGGGCAAATATAACCTTCATTATAAAATGAATGAAGTAAAAGATACTCATTTCTTTCAGATCTAGCACCGTACATACATCTTGCCCTAAACATCGAAGAAAAAAATGTATTAAAAAAAGTAGAGTATAATAAAAATGTTATATTTACCACAAGTTTCCTGCCAAGTTGGATAATTGTAGGGTTAATGGAAGAATCTTCAATTTAACAGCAATAGACATTGTTAAATATGCATCGAATGATACATAACGGGCTAATTCTGTGGAAATAATGCCTTGTTCTTCAAATGTATCCATCATCTCAGAAGTTATCTCTTTTCTGGGCATACCAAGCTCTGAAAGCGCCATATCTTGTAAGCTATATGATTTGCAGCTAACTAAATCTTGAGAAGCAAGAAAGGTATCACATACCAATCTACCACATATAGCTAATTTTTCTTGGTATGTGGTCGTGTCCATATCAAACGATTCGGACAGAGACTTTGGCCAACTAGATAATATACAAGTCTTAGAATTTAAATATCTTGCTTTTTTCCTGTTGTGATTTACTTACGTTATTAATCTACGTCTTCCAATTCTACTCCACCCCTTAATCTTTAATGATTTCATTCGTCGAAGTAGTATACTAAGGCCGATGGTAGAAAATTCGTGGCCTATAATAATATCTGGATCAAAGGTTTGAAGCTTTGCTAATATAGAATATATTAGTATAATAGATTAAAACTAAATGCAATATCTCTCTTACCAAGAAAAGTATACAGCATTAATTCTTCTGATATTTCTTGTGTGATAGTAAAATCAACCTCAGGATTTATAACTGTTCTTTGGGAAGAAGGACTGAGGGAAGAGATTGGCCGAGTTACAGAAAATCTCTCAAAAGGTGATAAAGTAGTAGTATCTTGTCCGTTTATATTTGCTAAAAAAAAAAAAAAAAAAAAAAAAAAAAAAAAAAAAAAGAAGCGTTAAGTAATAATAACAAAAAAAAAAATAAGATATATACAGTGAACTTACCATTTTTACAGTAGAAACCACTAATGGTTATAATTTCAGTATTCTTCGTAGAATAATTAAACTTTGTTTGAATACTTAAAGCTAAAGTGTTAAGTGGAGGGGTTTCTAACTTTTCTTTATCAGATTCAACGACTAGACAATTGTTAGGTGATTCGATTCGGGTTTCAAAGAGACACCAAGAGTTCTATATGAACATATATAAAAAAGTTTAGAGAAGTAACCAGGTCAATTAATTATTTTCTCTCCTTACCCCTTGCGATGTTTTGAGGTTATTAAATTCGAGCCAGCAAGGTCCCATAATCTTTTTTTGAATTAAAAATCCTTCTAAAGGGCTAACAGTAGACCCAAACATATTACTAAACGTTGAACCCATTGCTTCTTGAGGAAATCGATAATCTAAAGTATTGTATTAGTGTATACTCTCATGTATAAGCAAGTGTGTACTTTATAACAATATTACCTGTATATGGATAATTCAATTTGATGTATTCGGCTTCTCTTGGTACACCAGACCTATTGAATGCGTACTTACGTTGGCACGTTTCCATATGATAATTCCTTACGTTATTAATATTCAAGAGTTTCTTTAATTCGACCTTAACATCATTAATAGCTACAGGTTGTCCAGTAGGTTCACCATTTTCTATAATAGAAATAAATGAGCAATTGAGAAATATAAGGAAGCTGTCGAATCTTACCATCCACTTGATATTTTCTAGGAAGAATATATATCTCGCGTTGAATATTTTCAACAATAACACAGCAACTGACATATGCATTGAGAGATTTATCAAATACCTATAAAAAAAGTTAGCTTATATGTCAACACATTTTAGATTGGTGAAAATTTACTTTTCCAAAAAGGTACAAAAAACCTTCATATGATTCGTACGCATCATACCACCACATTCTCATACTAGATTGGTGTTCGAAGTTTTTGGAAGCTACGAGCAACAGTTCATCACGCGCAAGGTAACCATTAACATTGTCTACTTTTCCTACCTGATTGATGTGAGTAATTGATTCGAAATCTACCGATAAAGAACCACCACTGATGCTACTATTATTATTAGTTCTGATCGTAGTACGAGTTTCATCTATTAGTCTATCTACTGAAGCCATTATCTCAGCATTAGACTTTTCCATCATTTCTTCGACTATCTTTTGGATAGGTCCAGGAGAAGACCGTACATCATTACCGACGCCGTTTTCATTTACAGAATAAGGTTCCCTACTGAAGATATTTGTAAACTGCTCGGTATCCATTTCAAAACCTGTTATAATTAGCTCGCCAGGAGTATTTTCATCAAGGTTGTGGTCAGTATGCATTTCATCTTCGACAGCTTTAGATAAATCATCACTATAAGCTTGTGTATTCATAGCTAGTAACAGTTGCTCAGTATCTATGCAATCTTGTTCATCGGTTACTTCTGACATTTCATTATCTAGCATTTCGGGTACTTCCGTATTAATTGTTTCTGACATTTTAGCATCGATTGCTTCTGGTATGTTAATATCAATTGCTTCGGACATTTCAGTGTCGATGCTATACTCTGATTCATTGTCAGATGAATATACAGTTTTGTTCATTCTTACTAAAAGTAATTCGATTCCCTCATTATCTTTGTCGATGTTTTGGTCCAAGTTACCATTACCTATTTCTGGAAGAGCTGCATTTTCCAATTCAATATTAAGTTGACGAGGAGAGCTATTCAAAACATTTAAGAGTATCTCCGTATTATTCTCATCACGGTCTACTACTTCGGTCATATTATAATCGTGGGAACTTTCTTCCTCGTGTTGTGGAGAGTATACACGATCATTCATGCATTTTAAGGTACACTCAAATTCTTCATCGTCTTCGCAATATTCGCCTACTACATCTCCACCATTAAAAATTTCAACCTCATCTCTAGGAGAACATACACGACTATTCAAGTCCATCAGGATTAGTTCCTCGGTTTGGCTCTCTTGATCTGAAGTCTCTAGCATGTCACACTCGTCAGAGCTTTCGGTGTCATCTCTTTCAGTATATAGATCATTGGTCACGTCTCTCAAAATAGGAGAGAAGTGTAGGTTATCTTGGTCAACTAATTCAGCCATGTGTGAATCTTCTTGAACTGACAAGTTGGTCATATCAGTACGATCACCGCGATTATCTCGATCAACTGTATCTTCACTATCATTCAGCTCATCGTAGTCATCTTGGTCGATTGTACTTTCATTATCACTAGAGTCATCGAGTTCGTTAATTTCATTTGACTCGTCATGGATAATTTGAGACAATATTGGGTGTGATAAGTTTTCAAGGCCCTCAACATCCTCATTTTCATCTGCTTCGGGGTTTTCATGTGTGACAGAGCCAGATACACTAACAATAGGACTGTCAGGAGGGCTACTAGAAGAGCGAGTAAAGCAACTACTGGTAAAAATATCAGAAGAGTCTTCAGCTTGATTATTTTCATCTTCATTTACTGAATTTTGTGTTTCAAATGCTATGATACTATAATTAGTAGATGTGCTATCAGGGGAATGAACGTCATACGATATATTGATTAGAGAGAGTTCATCGTTGTCTTCAATAGGTGAAACCTCTTCTACTTCTTGATGTGTTTGATCAGCTGTTGTGATTGTTTTAAAGATATCTAAGCTATCTGATGACATTTCGACAATAGACGCTAGTTTTTCATCTTCTGAATCTTCGTCATGGCTGATTAAATCGATAAATCGAGTATTTTCATACATATCTACTATATTAGGCATAGTGTCAGAAGAGAGAATATTATAATTTGCGACACTTAATGAAGTATCCTTGCTGAGTTCTCTTCTTGCATCTATTACTTCAGAGTTTACCGAATTGTCGGAATTGATTCCAGTGGAACCCTCTTGACGATTAATGCTGTGCGAGGGCGTTTCATTTACTAATGACTCTGATATTGATTCTGAAGGAGGTACAGTGTAACTTGAATTGACGGAAATAGGTTTGCCTTTTTCATCTATATCGGCAAATTCGATATCAAAAAAGTCTTCATTGTTGTCAATATCATCATTTTGTACACTGAGAAAGTCATCATTTTGTAGGCTGAGATAACCATCACTGAAACAATCATCATTTTGCTCATTGAGATAGTCACCAATACTGTTATCAATATCGTCAATATCTTCCATATATATGTCTTCATCTTTTTCGAGAACAGGGCCATTAAAAGATTGTTGTGTAAATTTGTATTTTCTCTTTTTGCATATTGGCCCTATTGTTTCATTATCGCTGTCTATTAAAAAGTTATTATGTAATGAGTAACGAAAAAAAGGGGGATGTTTTGTATTATTCTTACCTTCATTTAAGGAAGTCTGCGATCCTTTAATTGACAGACTGGTCACTGTTGACGGCTGTTTATACAAAAGTTATTTAGTAACTGCAGTACTTCGAACGGTACTTTGAAGGTTTTGGTTTACACAAAAAAAAGTAACTTACTTCTCCAATTCTTTGTTTTTTATAGTCCATTACTTCCTTTTCACTCATTGGGTATGTGTATAAATATTTCTTTTTTTTACAAAAAAGGTGTTAGTGGTGAATGAAAAATGAAAAAAAATCAGTTTGGCGTTCCCGCGTTTTTTTTTTATTTTTTCGATAAGCTTTTTTAAGAATTCAGCAATGTCGCCATAGTAGTGACGGTTGTTTAATTATTACCCCAAAGGTTATTTACTTTTTACAACAAGATTTGCGAAGAGCCCTCAGGTGATAACGACTGAAATAAACGAACAAGATTATTACTGCTCATAATGAAAGTTGACATCCATACTTTAGGTATGTTATTGTATATTGTTTCACAAATGGTAAGTGTTGTTGTATCAACAATAGTAGCGGAAAAGGTGAACATATATCTTTTCATTTATCACACTAACGTAGAAATAAACTTTTGACTTTTAAAATGCTAGAAAAAATATATTTTGTCCAAGCTCAAACAATGAAAGTTACCATAAGCTTCACTTATTCAAGTATACACTCTATATAACTGAATTCAATTGGGTCGCATAATTTGTATTATTATTTTTCATTGATAGGTAATTCTATGCAAAATTTAACAATTGCACGCAATTGACATACGTATCTCATGAACTTCTCTATGATAATTTGCTCACATAAAGTATTTATCGCATTGTGATTGGATATAAAATAAAAACACGTGGTTATCACGTGATGTTGTTTGAGTTTTTTTACATTTAAATAATATATAAATTTTTCGGAGCCATGAATAGCTTCCGTGGCGCAATTGGCTAGCGCGTCTGACTGTTAATCAGGAGGTTGGTGGTTCAAGCCCACCCGGGAGCGTTTCTTTTTGTTTCGTTTAGCTTGTTTTGTGTAGCGTTACACGCACGTTATATTTTTGGATTTAGGATAACAATGTGGAGTAGATTGAGTTGTTACACCAAGAAACCAAATTTGAAAAATAATTGTAGTTCAAGTCGTTGTTACTTACTGAATTTTCTATACTCCTCAAGTATCTAACTTCTACTATTTAAATTATCTTTCTTGGTGCTGTCACCTACATTTTACAAAAATTATTCTTTACTATTGCATTTACTCTTTATATTTTACTACATATCTTCATATGTAAGCATTGTTACTATTCTTTTTATTTTTTATTGTATTACATATATTTAATGTAGGCACTGTTACCACTACTTTTATCTTTTATACTACACTACATATTTTCAGTGTAGATACTGTCACTTTTTCTCCCTTTATATTATTTTATTTCATTTATATATGTAAGAACATCAGATGTCAGATATTCTAAATTGAAAGACTGAAATATTTATTATTACACAATTTTTTACCATCTTATTAATATCCTTCGGATACTTCAAATTATATTTCAAGATCTTTTTGATAAAGTATCAAAGGACATTCTTACCGAACTTATTTAGTATAAATATCATTATATTTACTTACCTTAAATAAATTTATCTCACTTTTACTATAAACTTTTACTTATAATACTTTTATATTATAATTTCTTATAAAAAGATTCCTTGGTTTTATATATTATAAACTCTCTTCTTTTATTTTATTTTTCTTTATAAACGTTTAGTTTATACCTTTCTGCTATAGTTGGATAATTTAAAACCTGGTGCTCACTTAACTTTTATTGAACTTTTATAAAACATATCTATCGTTTAATCATTTCAACTCTCTTTCTATTTTTTTTACCGTTACAAACTGAAAATTCAATTTGTAACAATATAATTTGAGGTTACACTTGTATCTGTGAACCTGACAACGTCAAAAAGACGCTAAAACTTAATAAGCATGAGGAAACCTTCAGGATCCTATTTGTAAGGGAAGGTAGAAGGCGCTCGTGGAATAACTTTGTAATCGGCTTTACCTTGGAGCAATAGAATCGAAGCACTCATATTATGTCAATTTTAGACTGCTTGTATTTAGTTTTACTAACGCTTATTAATTCGATTTTAAAATTAGTCATGCGTATAAATATTTAACTTCTGCTCTGAAGAAAACTTAATTATAGATGCAAATAAAAATGCAAGCTACAAAGCCAATTGGTTTCTTATGCGAGTGTAATAAGGATAAATGTTATCTTATCTGCTCTGTTTTTTTAACAAATTTGATGGTTTATTCTCGGCGGATGTAAGGATCAAACAGTTATTTTGAATACTATGTACTATTTGAAGAAAAATATCAGGGTCTGGTACTCTAGTTAAAATTTACTAGTGATTTCTGGACTATTATAACCAACTTAATTAGACAAATGGCTTTTAGCATAAAATAAATGGCAAATGGATATTTCAGTAACCGACAATAACTCTTTTTTCGTCAACCGACAAAATCCACCACAAGCCCATAAGACATTGTGCAACCGTGTAGCATTATTTAAAAGGTGGGAGTAGATATTGTCCAACACTCAAGAGGTAATTGCAGGCAAATCTCTATACATATAAAGAAAGCACTAAAATACGATCACAAGAAAAAAAAAAAATTAAATAAGGAGATATTAATCCATTTATTTATTTTTTTTATGATTTATATATGTAGATGATTTATTCCCATGACTCTTCAACAGTCTCTCTAACTCGACGAACGTATTCCTTTCTATTTTCACGGTAAAGGTTAGCTGCTTCTGCATTTGCTGGTGAATTGGGGTTAGGATCGTTAAAGAGAGATTGAATACTGGTCAAGATGGCTGCGACATCGTAAGTTGGGCTCCAACGATTTTGTAAAATATCAAGGCAAAGCTCTCCATTAGCATATACGTTAGGATGGAACATTTTTGAGGCGAATTTGACTTGAGGTGGTTTATTAGGCTATAAACAAACAACCACTTTAGTTTAGTTTTTTCGAGCACTCCCCATTAACTCTTTTTTTTTTATGTATTGAATTACTTACATAAGTTTCATCGAATTGTAAAACCAACTTAAAGGTACCATCTTCAAAGGGGGTATCGGCTAAAAAAAAATACAAAAGTCAATATTAAGTAATACAATAACAACTTTATCAAGATAATTTACCAGGACCAAAGATTACTGCATTCCACATCATGATATTATCGGAACATGGAGCACCTAAATCCATACAGAATGTTAATATATATTGATACTAATTAGCTTCTATTTTTTTTTTTTTTAATCTAACCTGAGACACCAGCTATACAACAGAAAAAAAAAATGAATGAATGTTAGCTCTCTTTTTGGCTTCTAAACAAAAAAAAACACTTTAATTATATTGTTTTACCTGGAGGATCGCTCTGTAATCTCTTAAAGTCACGCATGAGTCTTCTTCTTGTTGGTGTAGACATTTATATATTTTTGTATAGTTTAAACTGGAAAGTTAAAAAAAAAAAAAAAAAAAAAAAAAAAAAAGAAGAACATGGAAATTTAAAGCTTTTAATCTGTGACTACACTCTTCCTTTTTTTCCCCCTCAGGTGCGCTTTGCTGTTCAATTGGATTCTGCCCAATTCATATTATCCTGTCTTTGAACAATCAACCAATTGAGGACATGGATATGTTTTCTTAATAATTAAATAATTTTATTTACTTATTTCAACATAAATTACATAAAATACATTTTAAGATTTCAATCCTTTTATTAGTTATACCACCTCTATTATATCTTTTCACCTACAATGTCATTTAAGTACGTACATACTATATCTGTCATTGTTACTCTTTATTATTTTTCTTTTTCAACTCGTAGACAATGAACAGCTTGTTACGGAAATGATGTCAATTATAGCTCTTAGGCAGAGTTTTTTTTTTTATTATTATTCTGACTTATTGTTAGTACTCTAGTTTTTTACCCTATAAATACAATCAATAGCTCATTTGTTAAACTAAACTAATACGCAACCTTCGCAATGCAGCATAAAAAATACACCGAGTAAGACTCTGAACCCCTTGCGAAAAGAATATATCACTATAAAAAATAACCTCTGTATTTAATAAAAAAAAAGCAGTAATTTTCATAAGCACAGCGAAATCAACCCAATCAGCAGCTATTCTTCACGTGACTATCACGTTAGTGCATTGTGATTGGATGTGTTTTGTTATTAAATATAAGACTATCTTTTTGGTCGTTAATAATCATCAAATGCCTAGCTAGCTCAATCGGTAGAGCGTGAGACTCTTAATCTCAAGGTTGGGGGTTCGACCCCCCCGTTGGGCTTATAACTTCTTTTTTATCCACACATAGTGTGTGTAGCCATAAATGCTACAAACACTACGTTCGAAAATCATTATTTTGATAATAGCAATGTTAAGTGAGCAACATGCTATGTTTTATTAATGTAATAACTTAATTAGTAAATATGAATGAAAGAGTTGCTATAACGGTACTATTAAGGGAATAGAGACATAAATTTAAGCCATTTACGAAGACTAGATTGCATTTTATAAAATAACTTTTTGAAGTATTAGTAACTGTATTTAAGACAAAATAAAAGAAAGTGAATAACGCAGCGGGATGTAACTGCTTTATTTATTTTTTAGCAGTAAAGATTAAAGGATCCTCAGAGTTCATGGTTCGAATACCAAGCAAACGTTTACAAGGCTTTGGTCTTTTTCCACTGACAGTAGTAATATCAAATTTCTTTAAAAGATAAATAAGAGTCATCTTTATTTCTAGTGTAGCAAAGAAACGTCCTAAAACAATAAGCATGTAAGTATTGTTTTTATTAAAAAAAATATCTATATCTTTTTTTTTTACCTGGACATAAATGTTTTCCCATACCAAACGAAGCAAAGTCTTTTGCGGGAGCGGTAGCATTAAGATTTTGAGACATCTCCGGATTCATATCCTCTATCTTAGACCTCGTTTCATTTGTTCCAAAGTTCAATTGACGCATACAAGTTTCAACTTGACTTCCTTTCGGTATTTGATAACCATTACTGAACGTATAATCTTGCATGGCTTTTTTATTCATGCTCAAGTTACTAGCTCCCTGACGAAGCACCTCGCGCAAAAAATTATTTAGGAACGACATACGGTTTAACCCATCTTCTGTTATCACCTGATCACCCGGAAAAACCATTTCAATTTCTTTTATCAACTTTTCTTCAAGATCAGGACGAGCCAATAACCAATAGATACAAAAACTCAAGTTTAAAGAAGTTGAGTGAAGAGATGCGAAAGCAATAAGTAATACTAATTGTGCAAGTTCCTTTTCGCTATAATGGAGTTTATTGCCGTGATCGTCCGTTTGAACAAATTCAATTAGTCCTTGTAAAATATTATCTTCTAATCCGTGGTGTTCTAAACCGGCTTCTGCAGCGCGCTTCATAACCTCTCGACGTTCCAAGACTACGGGCGGGATATACATTTCCATGACCTGTTTATGTTTACTGGAAGATTTGACATAAGGTAAAACAAGGGGATGTAAAGACCTAGGAACCAGCAAGAATATAGGAATATTTTTAATTATATCACCAGTAAATGATGCAAACGAATGAAGAACATCTTTATTGAGCGAAAATTCTTGACCAAGAAGGTTAGGGACACTGACATAAGATATATAATCTTGAAAAAACTCGCTTGGGTTTTGAATGACATTTACTTTTTCTGTAAGTAATGCACGTGTACCATTATTGAGGCCTGTTTGAATACCAGGAATATATCCAGGTATCTTGGGGTTAGGTATAACAAACTTTGCGATTTTACCTAGGCCAGAAGTACCCAAACCTAACGTTTTGGAATCTAACGCGTAGTGAATGAATTGGGTTTCTAATATATATATATATAAAAGGCGTTAAAATAGAAAAAAAAAAGTAATAATGATATTATTTACCTTTAAGAAGTCCATCATCTAATGATAACTCGCTTGTATCAGCCTTTAGTACTTCTTCTCCCATCTTTCCATTGGCGATAGTAACTCGTTTACCGCGAATATTGAGATCATAGAGCTCGCCATAGTTCTTATTACACCAATCAAGGTATCTATGAGGCATCAAAGCCAAGTACAAACTATGCCCTATCAAAGGAAGACCAAAAGGTACTATAGGAGGCAGGTTTAGCTTTTGACGCTTTTGTTTGATATAACTAATTGTACTATGCAATGCAAAGAACATGGTGATACCCCAAAGACACAGTTGTTTCTGGGAAGAGCTTTGATATATATCCGTTAACTGATGAGACACAATAAGCTGTCTAATAAGTTGCACAGCTTTATGGATAGTACCAAAGTAATTCATTCTTGAAAATAATAATATAAGTAATTGAAAGGTAAGAAAAACTGATAAAAAGATAGCATTTTATACTAAAGTAAAAGCTCTGACACAGAATGTAGTTGAATTAATGATGAATAATAAGAAGACTTAAAATATCCCAGATATAAAACGCATGATGAGATTAATATGCATAGCATCACGGTACAACTTAATACAGCTTAAATGAAACATTATCCGATTTACGGTTAAAATAACGGATTAAATTTATTTTCTGTAAAAAAAAAAAGACAAGTGATCTATTCCTTTCAAAGCATCAACATTTTTTTTTCTTTTTTTTAAAAAAAAAATGTCATGTCTATATCAAGATGAAACACTTTATTGGGCACTCAAGATATCGGAATCACCAGCATCAGTGATGGAGAGAACACTGGTACGGAAAAGCTTACCACAAGCAGTACCAAGATCGATGTTGTTACCGTTGTAGTGGTGAACACCAGTCTTGGACAACATGGCGTAGTACTCAATCTCGGACTTACGGAGAGGAGGACAGTTACCAGCAATGATGATCAACTTGGCTATTTTAAAGAAAAAGTAATTTGTTTAGTAAAAAAGGTTTGGGGGACGATCTCTGCCCAAGGTGGCAAGATTGAAAAAGAAAAAGGGTCGACTACTTCTTTTTGGGCTCCTGCCCCCCGAGGTATTTGATTTTTGTAGTCTTTTTGATCACTTACCCTTTCCTTGACGAACAGTCTTCAAGGTAGTCTTGTAACCAAGAGTATACTTTCCAGACTTGGTGACGAGTTGGAGACGAGAGTTGATGGACTCGGCGTTCTTCTTGGACTTGACAGTAGGGGCCATTGTTAATCTAATTACATTGAAAATGAATATATAAGTTTTTATTTCTAATTAACAATATTCTAGGCTGTACATTACAAATTGTGTGGGTACGAAAGAGGAGGGAACTTTTCACCATTGTCAAGTTTTTTTTTAATAAAATTTTTTTAGGCTTTGTTCTTATTGGTTAATGAAATTCTTTTTAAGCCACCGGCCATTTCTGATTTGTGAAGGGCATTTCACAATATATTTGTACTGGCAGATGAACTCATTTAAAGAGATATACAACGTATAAAGTTAAAAGTAAAAAATAGTTTACACTCCAAGAATTGAACTTTATGAAGATTTTTTTTTTAAAAGAAGAACAGATCTCATAGGAAGAATACCGGATTAATAATATTATATTGAGGGTAACTATTTGATGTATACTTAATATCAATTGTAAACTGGTATACATACCTTCATTAGATTATAAATACCGTCACCATTGATAAAAAGCGCATTATTCGTTTGTGGACCAACGTATCTGCTCATAACACATAATGCATCAGACAACGTTTGCCCAGTTCAGATTGCTGCAATTGGATCAAAGCCGCTTAAAGGAGTTTAATATTGTATGTGGACCAAACGCGTCTTTTTTTTTTACTGTCCAGTTTATTTTTATTTTATGATTGGATCCATGGTTTCTTATTTCATAACTAAAATACTATTATAAACTTTTTTATTCAATTTTTTTTATTCGATTTGCATATCGTCTGTCTTTTCGGTCTTTTCGTTAGACTCAAGTTCCAATTCTTTAACTTCCTTTTCTTCACTAGACTCTAAAGCAGTTTCACTCTCAAGATTATCAATCTTATTATCAATCAAGTTATGAAGAGCAATAACAGAACGAATCATACTTGACAAATAGATTAATAATAATTGATCGTTGGTCTTTGTACTGAATGAATTCACCATTTCTTGATTTTCCAAATTGGGTAACAAGTTGAACATATCTTGCAAGTTGTAAATAATTTGATGATTAACAGGTAATCTACCACTAACAACCTTTTGAAGATAATCACGAATTTCTTCAAGACGACCTTGTAATCCTCCAAGTGATCCTAATTGAGAAGTAATACGAGTGGATAATGTTCCAACTGCATTGTCTTTAATATCTCTCAATAAATGCTCTACACCAATTTCTTCTGCCTCCTCTGCAACAATCTCTGATGGAACATGCATAAAAGTTTTTGTTGTTGTTGTACCATCCTATATGTAAAGTGTTAGATAATAACCCTAACTTTATAACAATATTATTTCTTACATCCTTAATCTCTTCAATAGCAAAGTAAGCATCGGTGGGTATTTCAGCATCATTAGGTTTAACATCAATAATGACAAGTACGGGATTAGGTGTATATCTCTTGAAGAGTTCATTGATTTCTAAATCGGAAGAACGAAGTTTAGGTCCACTGTGATACCAACCAATTAACTTTTCCTTTGCTGATATCTAATATATTAGTAAACTAAAACCCATTTTTGTTTCTGTTGTATAATAATATAAAGCTTACCATTAACTTTTTTAAACATATCGTTCATAGCTTCTACGTAATTATGATCTAAAAACCAAACAGAGGGATCCTTTTCATCTTCCTCGAAGGGGACTAATAATTTTTTTTTTAAATATACATTTCCTGTATAGAGCTTTTTATTTTAGTTACCAGCAAAACTGTTGGAGACATTGACAGTCTTTCCCTTATTTTGACCAAGCAAGACACCAATAACACGCTTCTTTGTATCTTTAGCAACACGGTTATAGTGGTCAGTGGCGGAAAGCAACACAAGTGGATGAACGTGTGCTGTGACGGAGGGTTGAACTGTTGTTGTAGCAGGCATAATAGATGAGTTGAATTTCTGCTTTACTTGATATACCAAAAAAAAGAGAAGAGCGAAAAAAAAGGACGATGCCTTAAGTACGCGTAATTTGTCGGACATAAAAGGCACAGGCAAAAAATAAAAGTGACATCATCTGTGTTTTTATGTTCTCTTTTTTTTTTTTTTTTTTTTTTTCTTCTATATATTCATACATATTATTTTTTCTCTTCTTCTTACTGCATTTAACATGTCTAATTATACCTACAACTATATTATAAAGGTATTTTACAAGTGAAGCTATTTACTTTTTTTTTTAAAAAAAAAGCAATTGCTTGAGCAAGTAAGCTAACTGTATATATTTTGTAGTATATTATTATTGGGGACACTGGTAAAAAAAAAGAATATAAAGCAGCATAATACAAAAAACCATACTAAAAAAAAAAAAAAACTCGTGTTAAAATAATTTTAGGTGTTGGAAAGGTATTATAATAAATCCGAGGTATTTTATTTAATGAGTATTCTCGGAACTAACTCAATCTATTTCAGTCTTGCATCTTGTTACAATTCACTGATAAAAGATTTATGCCAGCTCATGATTTAACCATTGGGTAAAGAAAAATATATATATATGTGTATTCTCTATTTGTAAAAGAAGGGGCATGTTATTTAAGTATTAGATAGTGTTGGTTTTGGTACCCGTTTTGTTACAGTCGATGATCAACAAATAAAGTTACAAATTTGGGATACGGTAAAACACACACACACGCATATTACTTTTTTATTCTTATATTCCTTATGTACTTTTATTTAAATAGGCTGGACAGGAATCATTTAGATCCATTACAAGAAGTTATTATAGAGGTGCTGCTGGTGCATTACTAGGTAAAAAATCAGGTACCAAAAAAAAAAAAATAGGCTGAAGTTTAATTTTTTTTTTTTTTATAGTTTATGATATTACAAGAAGAGATACGTTTGAAAAGTTATCTGGTTGGTTAGAAGGTAAAAGTATTATTAAATAAAAAAAAGTAAGGTATTAATACATATACAAATCAAGATGTTCGCCAGCATGCTAATCCTCATACTGTAATTACGTTGATTGGTAATAAGAATGATTTGGAAAAGAATAGACAAGTCTCTAGAGAAGAAGCTGCACATTTTGCTAAAGAGAATGGTTTATTCTTTTTGGAAACATCAGCAAAATCATCTGATAATATAGAAAAGGCATTTGTACAGACAGCACAAGAAATCCGAAAGAAGATTCAAGAAGGTGATATCGATATGAATATTGAAACAAATGGTGTCAAATTAGCTCCTCCTCAAGGTGGTTCTTCTTTACCTTCTGCTAATGCCTCTTCCAACAGTGGCGGTTGTTGTTAAATTATATAAATAAAGAAAAAAGTTACACAGAAAAATAGAACGGTTACACAACTGCATATCAATTTTTTTTTTAGATGTATGCAAAAAATGCTATTTTATTATTATTGCTCTGAATACTTTGGTAATGCTCTATTTGATAATGATAAAGGTATTTGGTTTTCTAGTAGTAACCGATCAAGTCGATTTACTGTTGCACTTGATAATTGTGTTGTTGGGTCTGGTGGAGAATAACAAGGCGGTGGACACTGTATTAAAGTAGTCATAGTAGTGTTCGAGTGGCATTGCATTTGTTGTATACATTGTTCTTGTTGTCTTTCAATAGCTGTTTCTATTATCTCTTCTCTTTCCCTTCGTAATCGCTTCTTTTTCCTTAGTCCAGAAAATAAGCAAAACAATAAAATAAATAATACCAGTAATGAAAATATCACTTCTATCGCCACCAAGAATCCATTATTACGGTTACCATCTTCACCTTCATTATTACTCCTACTATATCTACTATCTGATGGTCTTGGGTCAAATCCAGTAGAATTATATAAACCAATTGTATCATTAAAATTAGGTATAAACACCATACTAGAATATATATATATGTATATGTACCAGAGAAAGAGAGAGAGAGAGAGAGATAGACAATTTTTTTTTAGTGTTGAAATATTTATAATTTTTGACCACATGTTATGACTGTACAACAAATAAAAGGCGGCTTCAACCATTTTTAATAATCCCCTGTATTTCCTTTTTTTTCCCCTCCTCTCTTCTTGTAAAAGATGCCACATATTTATCTAGATTATGAAGAAGAGGAAGAAGAAGTGTGTACTGTTCAAAAACAACATATACTTGATCATACTACACCTAATCGTGTTGCAGAAGCAATACCAGTTAACCAGAATTCAACTGTAGCGAAATCAGGCCAGGAATTAATGTCAAATATACAAGATACAATAGAACAAGTTATTACTTGTATAGCATTAGGAGAACCAATAAAACTATCCATCATCACAAGAAGCAATACGTCAAGCCAAACTAGTTCTCAAAAGTTATTATTATTGTTGTTATCTTTTCTATTTTATCGCTAAACTAACAACATTTAATAAATATAGTAGCAAAATCAACAATCACAAAAAAACAAGAGTTTTATCTTTATCATCTGCAGATGCCGCCAAAACATTAGCACGTTATTTATCTGTATTACAAATGATTTATGAAGCTATCGCTTACAAGATTATGGTTACGAAAAGAGATATATTTTACAGAGATGTTCCTTTATTTAATACACAATCTGTTGTCGATATCGTAAGTATAAATCATGTATATATATGTATATTTTTTTGTACTCCTTTTTAACCCAAAAAAAAAAAAAAGATTGTTGACGATATCTCTTGTCATTATAACGTACCAAGATCTTCTTTAAATGTGGCAAGTTATATACAATATATATACAACCTCCTTTTTTTTATTCTAAAAAAAAATCATTCATTAGAGTGCTGCTTCTAAAGGGTTAATATTTGGACCAATCATTATCAAATTAAAAAATAATAAGGTATTGGATTGCATGAGTACGCCCACAAACCAAGATGAATGCAATGATGAACAAGTATCGTATATAAATAAAATGCACAATGATAACTGTTTTTATTAATAAAGAATATATTCTGTTTAGGGTATACTTATTCCACCTATCAGTCAAGTATCACAAGTACAATGTAAAGCAAAATGCATGATTGTGATTGAAAAAGAGGTAAAAAAAAAAAAAAACTTTATGCTGTAAACCTTATAATGACCTCAGACATACAGGCTACATTTCGTTATTTGGTATCGATCGGATTCTGTCAATCTTTACCAGAGAGTTATATTCTAGTTACTGTAAGCCTTACATACGCGTATAAATATTCGCTTTGTAACATTTGTATAAATAGGGTAAAGGTTATCCAGATCTATCTACTCGACAATTCGTAAAGTACTTTTCCATTCATTATAGCAAGTTACCTATATTTGCTTTAATGGACAATGATCCTCATGGTTTAGATATTTACGCCACTTATAAATGGGGTGCCAGAGTAAGATGATTGTATTTATTATAACTTTTAATTAGTAAAAAAAAATCATACCTTTTATTTTATTTGTAGGCATTTGCGTTCGATGTACTTAATTTAGCCGTAAAAGATATCGTGCTGATAGGTTTAACTTGTCAAGATAGAATCGAGTTTAAAATTAGTAAAGATTGTCTTATTCCAATGACAGAACGTGACAAGTCTAAATTGGCAAGTATGGTTCGTACTTTTAGTATTGACGAATCGCCAGGCACATCTCAATTAAGAGATAGAGGCTGGTCAGATGACATTCTTGAACAGCTTGCTTCAGAAGGTCATCAGTGCTACATGTAAGTTATATATATATATATATATATAGGTTTAAAATACTTGTATTTACATGTATATATATTATAGTAAAGACGTAAATCAATTAATAAAGTCTGGTTATAAGCTCGAACTTCAATCCTTGAATCATTCTGGTCCTTATGGATTGACAAACTATTTAACCACAAAACTTGCCCATATATAAAGTCCGCACATTACATTATTTGCGGTTCAATTACATTTTACATGTTTGAGCCCTTCCTTTTTTATATAAACATATAGTAATAAAAATGGCAGATTCGTAAGTTGATGACCAGTAGCATTAACAATAATAATAATAAACTAAATACTTTCTTTTATTCTATTTAAAGACAACGCATGATTCTCGATCCTGGTAAAAAAAAAGAATAACAATAGAAACCATACACGAAATTTTCCACTAATCTTTTATATACATATTTTTAAAAAAAAAGCCATTCGTGATTGGGTTCTTATACCCATCATGATAGTAATGGTATTGGTTGGTGTACTTCGTCATCACATTACTATGCTTATTACAGGCGCACCTAAAGCACCACAATTAAAAGCCATTCGAGAATCGTAAGTCTTTTCGTTTCAGTATTTTATTACACGTTCTCATCCCTTCCCCCCTTTTTTTTTGCACATGCAGTAAAGCTTTATTACGTGGTATGCGATTAAGAACAGTTGGTAACAATATTCCTCAACATGCATTTGCTACTCGTAAAGCCTATTTAGCCGATGCCTTTGAAAAAGGAAAATATTTAAAGAACCCCGATGCCAATAAAGAAGGTTCTAGTCCTGCTAATCCAATGGCAGATCCCGATATGATGGAAGGTATGATGGAAGGCATGAAGAAGCAATTGATGAATATGGTGCCTCAAATGGTTATTATGGGTTGGATTAATTTCTTTTTCCAAGGATTTATCGTTAGTAAGTTTCTCCTACAAAAAAAAAAAAAAAAAAATTACATAGCTAAACTTTTTTTTTTGTAGTCAAACTTCCTTTCCCTTTGACACCTCGTTTTAAACAAATGTTACAAAGTGGTGTTGATACCCGTGATATGGATGTTACTTGGGTCTCTTCTCTTTCTTGGTATTTCCTCAATTTGTTTGGTCTCGGTAGTGTCTTTTCTTTAATTTTAGGTGATAACAATGGTAAGCGATAATATGACGTTTTTTATTTCAATTTTCTAAAATAAAAAAAAATAAAAAGCTGCTGGTGTTGATATGACAGCTATGAGTTCTATGCCTGGTATGATGCCTGGTGCTATGCCTGGTGGTCAACCTGGTCAACCTCAAGATTTCAACAAACTCTTCTTGGCTGAAAAAGAAAATGTTATGATTACACCTCACGTTTGGGATTTAGAAGATGTCGAAGAAAGATTATTAAAAAAGTACGGAAAGACTGTAGTATCAAACAAGGTTGAGGGTAAAAAGTTAGTTTCTTCTGCCCGTGAAACAACTGTACGTGATAAAATTAAGGCTGCTCAAAAGGGTGGAAGTAAACGTCGTTAAAAATAAAAAATAAAAAAAACGCATAAAAAAATATTTAATGTTAATTTATTATAAAAAAAACAAACTTATTTTAAACTGTGAGGTTTTGCTTTAGCTAAACCGATTCTAGCATTAGCGAAATCATAAACAGAGTAATAACTTCGTAAGAAAGTATCACCTAAGATAATTAGTGGTGTATTAGCCTGTGCAATTCCAGAGAAACACATTTGAATGGTTGAATTGCCAGAGGAAGGAGATGTCTTTGCACGAACGAAATCTTTTAATAAAATAGGAAAGTCTTCGTTATCCAACCTGAATGTAATGGCTTCTTCTGTAGGATGACCAGCAAAAGAACAGGGAATACGCCAGCCATACATTGTGCTGTATTCAGAACCAGGAATAACAGAATGTATTTCTTGAGCTATATAAGGAGGCACGATAATTAAAGTAGTTCCGGTATCAATAATAGCAGGGACACTACTGTTTGAGACTTGTTGACCGTTGACGGAAATACCAGAAAGATCAACTTGCCAGTACTTCTTTAATGTAACAGGAACATATCGAAGTTCACCTTCAAAAAAGTTTTGATTAATATCACCAAATAACTATATAAACAAAAATTAATCCTTTTTTTTTTACGTGTATAAATATTTGTTTATGCGCGTACGTACCACTTCGCCTTTACCACCGTCTTGATAACGACCAAGATAAAAACTGACAATAGGTGCAGGTATAGAACCAGATAGATACAATTCCTCAACGATGGAATTATTTATATTAGTGAAAGCCAAGGGAGGGAAAGCCAGACCAAAGATACCATCCAGATATCTATCGCTAGCAAATTGTGCAGTTTCCTTTGTGACCAAACCGATCAATTGATCAGGCTGACTGACGTTTCCCAAATGAACAATATCTCTTCCTGTATAACCTATCACGCTAGAGCCATCTCCGTACCGAAGAGCCCAAGTCTTGTTATCAGCTCCTACAAATGTAGATGATTTTTCAGGATTAAATCGACGATGCGTACCGCACGTAACGCCACACGACACGGATGGAACCCAAATATCAGAACTGCCAGTATCAAAATCCATATTAAACTTTTGAGGAGGTGTACCAATAGAAATTTGACCGATATACTTTTTTTTTTTTTTTTTTTTTTTTTTTTTTTTTAATGAGTTTATATTCTTTCTTAATTATATACGTATATATTTTACCTCGATATCGACATAGGCACTTTCTAGTTCTATAGTAGCTCCACCAGCGGATCTTATTCTAGCATTGATTTGTTCATCTACAATGTTGAACTTGGATAAGGCCTTTTTAACTCTTTCTGGTGTATTCATAGCTCGACCTTTCGTATTTTTTAAGCCAACACTACCATGTAAATTTTAGTTAGATTTTTACTTTGTTTTTTTTAAAAAAAAGAGACTTACTTCAAGTGATTAAGTTGGCCTTGTACTAGTTCTAAAATGGCCAATGCTATAACTGACGATACAATAAACTTAACCATTATTTGTATTTCTTTATAATAAATAAATTGTAATTAACAAATATTTTTCTTTCATGTATCCTTTTTATACGATATTATAGTTCCTCGACGAATTAAATGTATATAGTTTTCACCGAATAGACATATAATAAGACGCGCTACTTTTCCTTCTTTCCTCTTCTTCTTCATTTTTTAATAAATGCGTTTGATTCATACACTTTTTTTTTTTTTGCGTCAAACCATACCGAGTCCTTCTTTTTTCGTTCTTTTTCTTGTTTTAGTACATGATGAATATATCATTAGTCTAACAAATAAAAATTATTTTTCCTATCCAATCTTTTTTTTTCTCCTTTCTCTTTCTTTTTTTTTTAAACTTTTTCGTTGTAGTTGTTGTTTTGTAACAGGTTTCTAGCAGGTTTCTGAAAAAAAAAAAGAAGATTATGGTTCATTATCCAGGTCGAGTTTCAATTATAGGGGCCGGTACTTTAGGCGGAACAATAGCTTACAGCCTCATTATGGAAGATCTAGCCAAAGAGATTTTGTTAGTAGATATGAGTTCAAATATAGTGCAAGGCCAAGTATTAGATTTAGCCGAGGCGTCCGAAGGAACCAATATTGTTTTGCGTGCCGGTACCTTTAAAGAAGCAGGCCAATCGTCACTTGTGATTATTACAGCCGACGTAGAACCTTACGATGACGAAGAACGTAATGAATGGCTCACTCGTAGTCGTCGATTGTTTCTAGGCATTATGTCATCCATGTCTCCTATTCACGATGACATTTTAATTTTGGTTGCTAGTGAACCTGCCGATCTATACGTGCACGTACTTGCGGATTATTTTCCTCGACTTTCACCGAAGCGAGTGTTTGGTATTGGTACTACTATGGCTACGTTTCGATTTCAAACCTGGTTAACTGAATTGACAGATACAAACATAAACGATATTAAAGATGCGTATTGTATTGGTACGCAAAGTGATCCGATTATAGTATGGAGCTGTGCCAAAGTACAAGATTCACCCGTCACATTTATTCCGTTACTTGTGTCTCAAAAGCCTGCCTTGGATACTATCGTTTCGAATCATCGATACCACTTGATTCGTAAACGAAAAGGAAGAGCTTGGTACGGCGTTGCAGCTACAGTGACTCGATTGATCAAGGAGTTTTTAAATTTACAGAAGAAGGGCAAAGGTAGGGCATCAGATCAAGTGACTGGGACTTCAAATCAACGTACCTGGGTTCTCTCCGTATATGTACCTCACCTGGAAGCTTACATGTCTTGGCCAGTAAAGTTAAATTCACAAGGTATTAAAGAGATCATTCATTTACCACTTTCAACTGATGAATTGGAAAAAGTAAACAAAGTGAAAGAATTAAATCAATATGATTTTCAAACAAGTGCACAATTATTATAACCCTCCTTTTTTTTTTTTTTTTATAAAATCTATTTATTTCTATTTTTTGAATAATTTATTTAATCGACCTTTAAAATGATCGTGAACACGAGCAGAAGCAGAAGGTCGAGGAGACAATGGAGTATTAAATAAGGGATCTTGGGGAATATACGAATTTAATTGAAGTGAAGCAGCTCTTTTACTACTAGTATTACTAAAAGTACTAGATCGTTTATAGTCTGAATCTTCATTTTTCATCAAGTTGGAAGTTTTCTTCATTTTTTTTACTGCCTTTTGAAATTTGCTTTTAAATAGTTGTCCTGGGCTAGACATTGATGGTTTGGTAGGTGTAGATAGAGATGGAAACAATAACAAGTCTTCAATATCGATTGAAAGCGGAGATTTTTTTTTTGCTGTTACTTCAGATTCATTCTCTACCATCAAGATGGCTGCGTCGGTATTAATAGCATGAAAGGGAATATGCGCTGCAATACCGTACCCTTTGGGTCCCTCAAATGTTGTTGTATTTCGATTTTGCAAGGAAAATAAATTATCCTTTTCGTTTGTAAACATCTCTGGTAAATTCTCCTGTTGTAACTGATGTTGTGCTAATAATAACGGATGTTGTTCAGATGTTTCAAGTTGACTGTGATTGCTGCTACTGCTACTACTAATACTAATATTAGCAGAATCCGCCACATCTTGTCTCTGCCGATCATATTCCATTTCCTGATTAATAGCGGACCAATCAATATCAGCAGAATCAGGGCTTTTAATATCATGATCTATAACAAAGTTAAAATGTGTATCTAATCTTGGCAACGTAGTAGGACAAGAAGGAAACTTCATCAAGTTTTCAAATTCAATGGAATTGGCATTATCTTCCAACAGTAAAGGCTTTTTTATCAAGTCCTTTTCTAATATTAAGCTTAATATTATTCTATCTTCTTCTTCTTCTTCTTTGTTATCATTAGCCACCAATTCAGGTTTATTTACAGGTGCTGCTTCAATCATTTTTAGAATATTGTTGTCCATCATCAGTAAATTATTGGTAGGTTGGATCATCATATATCCAAGTGCAAACCCGACCAGCAGGATTGCAGGTGTCTTTGCAATAATAAAGACACAAATGAAAGGAAATAGTTGATTTGATATATAAATGTTGTTATTTGATTTTTTTATCAGGATTTGAACGAGTGACATTTTATTTATTATTATATACTGGTGGCGATTATGTACAGTGAAAAAAAGAGAAAGAAAAGAAACAAAGTAAAAGAAAAAGAAGAAAAAGAAAAGAATGATGCGTATAAATATAACAAAATAAACTAGTTTGGTAATATGCTTAAAACATTAAAAAAGGAAAGTATACTAAAGAAGGGGTTTTACTGTATGCTTTACACACTGGAATGTCAGTTTTTTTTTTTTTTTTTTTTTTTTTTTTACTCCCTTTCCTCCTAATATCAAATCATATTACCAAGATTCATATGTAAATTCCATCCAAGTATATAGTATACATGAAGCATATATATATATAGAGTAAATATAATGATATGTGCGTAATATCACTTGCAAAAAAAAAAAAAAAAAATAGGGTGGGAGGAGACCCTCCATTTCATTTTTAATATGTAAGGAATTAACTTTTTGGAAATACGTAATTTATTCTTTTTTAAACATTATGTCGACGTACAATCAAATTTCAATGACTTTATTCGGTTTTCTTGTTCTTTTTATATATTTTTTTATTCTATGTGTCATGTATACATCTCCTTTATATCGTACCCCTTACTTCTTATTAACAACAGCCACACATATACATGTTTCTATTATATGTATATATTTTCTCTTTGTGTGTAAATCTTGTAGGATTTTTCAACATTTTATTTTTTTATTACAGAATTGTTTTATATGTATATATACAAGTACGAATATATATATATATATATATATATGTGTGTGTGTGTGTGTGCGGGAAGGGATGTAGAGTATGGGGTTAGCGGGATAAAAATTAAAAAAAAAGAGGGAATTTATTTACAACAGGTGAAGGGAGTTTTTTCTTATTTATAATCGGAAAATGATACCATCTTTGGTTGGCTCATATAAGCACTTGCGTCGCTTTTCCTACGACCAATAGGCGATCTAGTTCTTTGATAAAGTAAAGATATCTCCTCACTCTTTCTACGTATTTTCAAATGATCATCAGTGGACAGAAACAAATTTGGGTTAAAAGAATGACTTCTTTTTAATTTGTTACGAATGACCTTTTCAAATTTTCCAGGAATTTCTACTGTTCCAGCTGCAATTGTAACTTGTGTGATGGAGCCACCCATAGCTACTTCAATAGGTAATAATTTATTCCCAAATATATCAACATTTTCCGTTGATAGTTTTAGCCATTCTCCTCGGTTCTTTGAGCACTGTACCAATAATTCTTTCGATTTAGGAAATAATAGTGATAGTACTTCAAAGTAAGGTTGTACAATATAATCAATAAATCCAACATTAATAGAAGAAGGATTCGCTTCCTTTCGATTCATATTTGGTGAGATGGGTAAACCTAAACTTTCTTCTGCATCTCCTTGTCTAAAGAATTCAACACAAACCAACCTTGATTGTTGATGAAACACAGTCCAAGGCCTACAAGGGTTACTGATATCAGCTGCATGAATTAGTATCTTGCACAACATAGTTCTTTCTCGTGAATTCAGTAATAAACTCTTGGTGACATGAAAGTTATTCGGTGATGATGGTTGCGTAGAAAAGAAATGTTGCTTAAAGTAATGAAAAGGATTTTGGTTTGGGAACAATGGTTTCAATTTCCGTTCTTGTTTACCCATAGATAACAATACTTTCTTAACCTGTGAATGATGCTTCAAGGCGTCTATTTTCTCATGCAAGATAGATATATTATCTTTTAAAGTAAAATGGCACACCATATCTGTTGCTAATATCATTTTTACCATGGATGTTTTAAAGTCTTGTTTCGAAATCGCAATGCCCAATAAAGAAGTCTGTGACTCTAAATTTCGTAACAATTGGTGCTTATCCAGGAGTTCTAGTGTTAAAGAACTTGAATGGCTTTCTAGCACTGATAAATCTTTATATAATTTTGCTTTCGATGTTTTGCAAGATACTTCAAAGTGATTGTTTTTACCAGGCTAAACAAAATAAAAAAGGGTTAATACTAACAATAGAAAAAAAAATTACATGAACTTACATGGCCAATGTCATGACATAAAGCAGCAATCATGACCATGGCTAAATCAACATTAGTTAAATATTCAGCCATATCATATTGTTCCATCATATGGTATAAAACCATGGCAACATCAACGGCATGATAAAACGAATGATAGGGATTATCGTTATATCCTTTTTCGATATCGATTAAAAAATCCAAAAAATCTGATGTGGTGATACCAAGCGTTTGACAAATATTCATTCGCTGAAATATACCCGCTATAAATCCATAAACTTCAGCTCTTGGTTTATTTAATAGCGAATAATCGAGAGAGTACGTATGGTAAGGTGTTTCTGATACTTTTAATAGAATCTAGTTTAAATAAGTTACATTGTGATATCCCCTTTTTTTTCCTTTTTTTTTTCCTATTGTATTTTACCCGTTCTATAATAAAAAGATCATCTGTTGATAAGTTGTTGTGTCTTAAAATGATCATTTTTTTTTTTTTCGTAAATAATTGTAAAGTAAAAAGGTATTAGTTTATTTATTTTTTAAAAAGAAAAAGGGAAATTCGAAATTCGAAATTGACCCGAATAAATCCGTTGTCATGACAAAAAAAAACCATAGGCTGTGTGTCAGATATTTTTTTTTTCGGATTTTTTTTTTTTTTTTTTTTTTTTTGAAATGAATTTTTATTAAGTAGAGTTTAAATATATATGAGTGAGATTGAATGATGAAAAATGATCTTTTTTAAATACGACTTGAACGTAAGCTACCATAGCTTTCTTGGGTTGGTGTCCACATATTATTTGTAACAAACTCGATTAATTCATCATGTGACATAGACTCCAATTCCTTATTATTTGAAATGCCTTCCTTGATCGATTCTTCAATGACAGCAGTTGCAACAATAGCAGATACTTCGCGAATTCTAACTAATGAAGGGTAAAGCCAACCTTGTTTAATTTCTTCAGCGGTTAAAGAGTCAGCTAAAGATTTGGATGCACTGTAGATCATGCCATTGGAGATAGAGCTAGGCTGAGCAAGAACGGCACCTAAACCCAATCCGGGGAAGATATACATGTTATTGCCTTGACCAGGAATACGAACCTCACCTGTGGTAGGTACAGTGTAACTAGGGAACGCTGTACCGGAAGCAAAAATAACTCTATAATCGGTACCTTCCATAGCTTCCGCAAAAGTACATTCGGCTTGTGTAGCAGGATTTGAAAGAGGGAAAATAATGGGCTGTTCGTTTAATTCGGCAAGACGGTTTAAAACGGTCTTGTTAAATGCACCGGTAGTAGAAGAGAGACCGATTAAAACGGTAGGCTTCACATAATCAACAATATCAATCAAGTCCTTATATTGTTGTTCTTCATTATCATCACGAGCGTAATATACCTTGTGTTGAGCAAGTTTATCCCCACGATCTAAAGTGACGAGACCCTTGGAATCAACAATCCAAAACACTTTCTTAGCTTCTTCCTCAGTTAAATTAAATTCCATTTCAAAGTACTCTTGGATTTGACGAGCGACACCGATAGCGGCAGATCCAGCTCCGTAGAATACAACACGATGGTCTCGAGGTAAAACGTTGTTTTCTTGTTGTACTTTACGTACTGCGTTAATAATACCTGATAAAATAACGGCACCTGTTCCTTGAATGTCATCATTGAAACAAACTAATTTGTTTCGATACTTCTCCAAGAGACCAAATGCATGTTCACTTGACCAGTCTTCGAATTGAATCAATAATTGAGGGTATACTTGATGAAGTGTCTCAAGCACAGTATCAACAATACTGTAAAACTATAAGAATTCTCTTTTTTAGTACAAGGATATATAGTTTCTTTTTTTTTTCTTTCTTACTTCTTTGTCGGCAGGACGAGCTTTACGGAGACCAAGATAGAAATCATCATTACGTAATTTTTCATTATTGGTACCCAGATCCAATACAATAGGCAATGTACGACGAGGGTCAATACCAGCGCCAGCGACGTACAATTGAAGTTTACCAATACTAATACCCATACCATTGGTACCAAGATCACCAAGACCCAAAATACGAGAACCATCAGTAATGACAGCGATTTCAGGAGAATAATTATCAACGGGTTGATAATTTAAAATGGTTTCTTTTAAATTTGTCAAGTCAGTTGAGTCCAAATAGAGACCATCGGGAACACCAGGTGCAGCCAAAAAAGGATATATGTTGGAGTACTCAATACAAGCAGTACCGACAGTTGGGGTATAAATGATGGGAGCAAATTCTTGAAGACCATCCATAATAAGTTTATAGAATAAACGGGTATTGGATGTACGCAATTGAGCTAAAAATATGTATTTTTCAAGCGGTGTCGATTTGGATCTCACTTGTTGTAAAGCACGACGTCTTTGAATTTCCATGTTTTCAATACCGTTGGGTAAAATACCATTTAACTTGAGTGCTCTACGCTTTTGTTGCTCAATAGCAGTTCCTACAAAAGAAAAGCAGATTAGTTTAATGTTGTCTAATCATATATTTTTTTTATTACCTTCATTATAATAACCAGAAATAGTTTTTGATTCAGTAGTAGAATTATTATTATCTGATGATACAGTATTGTAAGTTGAAGGTGCCATTATTTTTTCTTTTTATAATAAATAATTATGAGGAAAAAATAATAATTAATTTCACACCCTTTATATAAGATTAAATTGTCTTTAGGCTAGCGAATCAAAAAAGGGTGCTGTGTTTGTACTGTATTATTCATGCCTTGTTTTCTTTGGTTTAAAAAATTAAGGGAAATTTTATAAATTGCGGGGTTTCTTGTACGCTCATCATTAGTAAACAATACGGAACAGCTGCTGCAGGAAGTTCTTTTTTTCTTTTTTTAAGAAAAAAAGACATGAGTAACGCTAGTAATTAACAACATTTCAAAAGTTTATTACAAATTGATATCGATCAGTATAAATTTAGCATCTGATTTTGAAGCCGATAATCTCTTTTTTGAAATCTAAAAACATCATGTGTAAATACGTAAATAAACAGCAGGTTTGATTCCGTTGTTTCCTTTCAGCTTTTTTTTTTGACAAAATGTATTTTACTATCTGCGCCCTAAAAAAAAAGGCAGTTTCTTCCCCAAAAAACTGAACAGGTAAAAATAAAAAGATTGTTTTTGACCGTGAGTTTTATTGATTTGGTCAGGAACTAGACCATTTTTCTAATAAAAAGGCTTGATTTTTCCCACAATACCTAAACAAAATTTTATTTATTTGTAACGTCAATTTATTGACATATCGTTAACATTTCTCACAGACAAATTTGAATTATCTAGTTTACCCCAACCCGAGGAAGAAATGCCATACTGGTCAAACTAAGTTTCAATCTGAGTTTTATTTTATTTTTTATATGAGTGATTTTACGTTCCTCAAAAATGGTCTTGCAAGACAAGTATCTATTATTGGCAATACAGCTCAAATCTGTTCCGTCTTTCTAGCGAGTAGCTAAACTTGACTTGCGCATGCGCAGTATCGTAGTTATCACTATGACTACCACTAATTAATACTTATAAATACCAATTAAGTCGTCACACGTATTCTGCATTATTTACACGCACTTTATATTACATAAAAATGGGTTGTTATACCAACTTATTTTTAAGAAGGGGAAAATATCGGGATCTTACTTTAAATGAATAATAAATTCATCTGGAAAAAACTAATCGGTTTAGGGACACACAGAAAAAAAAGGATGTATTCTACTTGGTTTTCTTTTTTAATATATATTTTGCTCTAAAATAAATATTGCTAAATAGCAGTAATAATTACTGATTTACTCAGATTATTATCATTGCTTTTATTTAAACGTCCCTATAAATAACGTAATAAAAAATAGAAGGTATATATGGGAAAAACCGGGACTTTGTGGACTAAAAAAACTGCACCCTTTTTTTTTGGGGGTGTACACACTTTGTACAATATTTTGGGACGCAGCCCATTTAGTCGACATCGTCCATAAATGAACCAGGTTGGTTCTGACGTATTCTATCAGCAGTTTCTCTTGTAATTACAATCATATCCGGTTCTTCCTCCTGCATAACAGGTGGAACATTTGATATCGATTGCCGACTAAAAAAAATAATAATAATAGTATCAATATATATACAGGATTATAAAACTAAAACATATAGTTACCAAATAGGACAAGAATCTTTTAACTTTAACCAATACCCAATACACTCTGAATGATACTCGTGTTTACAAGGTAATTGCGTGATAACCATATCACCAAATCTTTCTGTACAAATGGCACACTCTGTATTGGTTTCTATTATTGTAATATTATTATTAGCTATATACATAATTAAAAACATAACTAAAAAGGAGGATGATGGTACCTAATATATCACTTATATCAGATGTTCTTGTTTTTAAAATTGCAATGTCAGATTCCGTAGCACCTTTTGCTGCTCTAGAACAATTATGAACCTGTGAATCAATTCAATTCAATTTTTTTTTTTTTCATTTATATTTCGCTACCTTGTATCATTATCTTCCATATCACCCACAATTCTATAATACGATAATGATAAATATACGCACTCACACAAAACAAAAAGAAGCATATATATTTTTACCTTAGTAATCTTAGTGCAATAGCGGCATAATCATGCGCAGATTCAAATGGTTGATCCTCCTCGTCAACGAATCCCTCACGAATTGCTTCAACGTTATCTTGGTAGCTCATATTAAAATCAAAATCATCTTGATCATTTTCATACAACTCTTCTTCTTCTCTATCTTGGTCTCTGTATATACTTCGAAACATTTCATCGTTGCGGTTACTTCTTAACCTATTTATAAATAATTGCTGATCGTCTTCTACCATTTCAGTCCTCACTTGTTCTTCAAAGAGATCGGCATCGGCTCTATTCGTGTTGGATTCCCAGTATTCGTTTTCTTCTCTTAACGAGCGTTCAAAGCCTTGATAGGCTTGCTCCTTAAAATAGCATTATTAAGGTTTTTCTTTTCTTTTTTTTTTAAAAAAAATATACTTTACTCGTTGATCATCAGCTAACAGTCGACAAGTACCACAAATGGCTTCAAAGCTTCTAGTCACAGTAACAGAATTACAATAGATACAAGGCAAGTATAGTACCATTTGAAAATAGTAAATGATAGTGACAACAGCAAAAAAAAAAAGGAGTAAAAAAAAAAAAAAAAAAAAAACGCCAAGTAGTGCAAAAATATTTTTTTTTTAAAGTAAGCTTAATTCATGGTCACTTTTTTTTATTGTCGTTATATTTTATTTTGTTCTATGAGAAGTTGTTTTATACAGTGCCAAAGGTAAATCATCCTCTTTTTGTTGATCCTCTTCTTCCTCTTCCTCTTCCTCTTCTTCTTCACCAGAAGAACTGTCACTTAATTTAGGGTCATACTCTACTTTGGACTTCTTTTTTTGATATTTTGGATTTAGATAATTGTCAGGCACGACAAAACCTGTAGATGATTCTCTGGATGATGATTTATTTGCCATAAACGCACCTCCACCGGCAATAGCATTCTTTGTTAACTTGGATGATTGTTGTTGCTGTTGTTGCTGCGGTGGACGTTGTTTCTTTACTAATTTACGTGGTTTCTTCTTCTTTTGTTGCAATTGATGATGATGAAGTTGTTGTTGCTGCTGAGAAGTTTGATGCTCTGGTGGATTAGTAGCAATAATAGAAAGGTACCAAAACATTTGGTTAGAGATCAAAACTTGTTCATGCAGTGGTCTACGTGGATTAGCTAATTTAACATGCGATAGTTTATAAATGGCTCTTTCGACATGTAATGGTAGTCTAGTCAGATACATCCTATTCAATTGAAAGTCTTTAGGTGCTTCTTTTGTTAGTGCACCATTTGTGATAACTGAGTCCAAATTACTGGTATGTTTTGACTTTCTTGAAAATAAAGAAGAAAGTGTAAACCTTTTACTACTACTACTATTACTACTACTAGATGAATTGGCAGCAGCAATAGACGCAGCGTCCGAGGATTTAGATACTTGAGGTTGTCTCGTATTATTCTCTTGTTCTTGGGGTTCCTCTTGGAGTTGTCCGTCAGTTGGATCAATTTTATTGTTCTTTTTAGATGACTTTTCATCTGACCAAAATGCCCATGACCAACTACTTTTACGTCCATTATGCAAATTTGTTGTTGAGGTAGAAGCAGATCTTTCTAGTATAATAGGGTCTTGTTGTTCTTGCTGTTCTTGTTGTTGTACTGGTTGTGATTGAGATTGTGGTTGTAGTGGTTGTAGCGCAGGTCTTGATGCGATACATAAATCTCTTATTTCTTCTGTTTCTACTACAGGTGATAGAGGTTCTGTTTGGTCTGATAAAGTAACCCCACCATCAGCAGAAGAAGATCGCATCATTGGTTCTGTTTCTAGTGGGTCATTAATACAGTCGGATTCACTCTTTCTATTCATCAGGACAGGTCTATTAGGTGCAGTAACAGATGAATTTCGTTTAAAATTTGTTCTTGCGCCTCTTCTTAATAAAGGTCGATCGCCTTTAGGTACTAGAGCTCTTGATTCATCAAACGGCGAAGAATTACGATCGAATACTAGTAGATCTGGTACGTTACGAGCATAACCTTAATACACAAAAAGAATATATAAGTATAGAAATACAGATATAAACCAATTTTTTTTTCTTTTTATAATACCTCCTGCAGTGGGTAAGTGTAAACTAACGCTTCTACGTAATACCAATTTTCTCTTTCTATCCTCGTTTTCATCGCTTTCTTCCAACACATCCAAATCAGAATGGTTATCTCTTTCAGCCAACTCTTCTAATAATTTTTGTTGATCGTTTGCAGTAAAATAAACCGAAAGTACTGATTGTCTTCGCTTAATGCTTTTCTTTCTAATGGTTAAACCATGGGTATCTACGTATTTCTCAAATTCAGCAGGTGCTATTTCAGGATGTTGTGATGCAGGAACCCTATACATATATATAATATTTAATGTTATTTGTCTTTTTTTTTTATTATACTTAAATGTATACGCTTTTTTTTTTTTTACCCATTTACCAAAATAAATGTGATGGATTAGAAGTCGCAATATTTATAACTTCTGTCCGAATATTATTATCTTCTTCTTTCTTCTTTGTTGAAGACCTGTTTAAATGTCTAGGTAATGATAATGCTCTAGTTAGACCGGTTGTGATGGCATCTGATTCAACTACTGCTTCTGGTTGATGAGGAGGGGGACGAGGTGGTTCTGTTTGTGGTAAAAAGTTCAAGTCATCCCAATTATCCGACAGTTCAATTTCAGGTAATGTTATTGGAGTATGCTGTATTGAAGAGGTCATGGTATACTATAAATAAGGAGTGTGTGTATGTATGTATGTGTTTGTGTTTTTTTTGTTTGTATGCGGAGAAAGAAGTAAAAAAAAAAAAAAAAAAGAGAAAAGGGGCAAGTTTCTAATGGCCTACAGTTTTTATTCATCATGATTATATAGGACCGTTTATTTTGTGACACCTACTTTCTTTGTATGGCTGGCAGGAGGAAAGATATATTTAACTGAGTGTATACAGTGAATATAGTAAATGTAATAATAAAAATATCATATAAAGGAGCCCATTCTATAGTCTTTTTTTTTTTTTTTTTTTTTTTACTCCTTTTGAAGACTTTTTTTTTTCTTTCTTCTATATAAGTTTTTCGGTATTTACATTATTCCCTCTTTGCTTTGTTGTGTATATATACTCTTACTTTCTTTTTATATCGGAGATTGGGAACCCCATGACTAGTTGTTGGTCAATGGAAGATCAAAGTGGTAGTAGTAATAACCCTTTCGTGCTTGCACAAGAGCAATCATTTATATATCAAACACTGGAAGAGCATGCTCCTCCTACGCACAAAAACATACCACCACAGTCAAGTAAGTATAACTGACTATAGATATAGTATATCACTTTATTAACATTTTTTTGGGTAGTTTCTTCCTCTTCTATTTCTTTAAAAGAAAATAAAAAGATTGTGTTTAATAATTATCATGGTAGACCCGCGATAACTTCACCCACACAAAAAAAATTTGTTTGTAAAATTCTATCAAATGATAATGATAATTTGCAAGAATTACCTAAAAGATATATTTGTTTAATCTGTGGAAAGAGATTTGTTCGACCCGGTAGCCTTACAACTCATACATACAGCCATACAGGAGAAGTAATTATAAATTTACTCTTTTGTGTGTGTTGTGTCATTAATTCATTATTTTAGAAACCATTTCAATGTACAGTAGAAGGATGTAGACGTCGCTTCTCTGTAGTTAGTAACTTGCGTAGACATGGAAAAATTCATTCTGTTAAAAAAAACCCTTAACATAACCTTTTAATAGGAGAAGGTCTTTATCTATAGTTGGATATTATTAATTGATACCTTTTTTTTTTTTTTTTTTTTTTTTTTTTTTTTTTTGTATATAGAATTCACAAATCATTCATGAATGCATTGTATGTTAACTATGTACACCCCCCTTTTTTTTTTAAAAAAAATGAATAAACCTTCATTACTTGTTAATGAGTCGCTTTTTTGACAAAGCAATACTATTCATTTTCTCTTAAAGATATATGTATATAATGACAAGCAATTTACCCTTTTTTAATGGATATATTTAGTAAATAGCTTCAAACGCATTAAATCAGTTGGAGGAGTTGATAGTAGTGTATATCAATATCTTAAGCCAAGACATCCCTTTTACTACCTTTATAAAAATGGTTTTTTTTTTTTAAAAAAAAGGAGAACAAATGAAAATATACCTCTTTGCAAGAAAAGAAAAATAAAGACAATCCGAAATTCTCGGTCATTGTCTTTACATTAGTTAGCCTAAATTAAATATCATTTTAATAGATATACATCATTTTACTACAACATAATAAGAAATGGAAAACTTGGTTACGCATAAATGGTTTTAAAATAGCTAATTAATTTGTAACCCCATTATTTCTTTGTTTAGCACTTTGACACCAGAAAACAGAATTTTATAGTTTTTATAAGCACATACTATACCCTTTATTTTTAATAAATATGTATAACCAATTACTTGGAACCATATCATGTGGTATTATAGTGCTACCTCAAACCAGGTATCGAGTATAGACCTTCCTTAAGAATTAAAATAACAGAGCAGAAGCTTTGGTATATATGTTGTTAGGGTAATATACGTATCAAGCGCCAACAATATATATATATATATATGAACCTCCTTCCCTCACACATTTTTTTTCTTTTTTTTTTCTTCAGTGAGCCAGTATTCGTAGGCAATATTGTGAATCAAACCAAGGAGTATACATGATTCTCTGCGCTTTGATAAATATATTTACTTCCTTCAGTCCAAGTGTTTGTAGCCAAAACCTATGCAAAATGTTTATAGAAGTATTTTGTTATAAAATAGAGAAATAGACTTATTGATTATACTTATAATGGTTATAAAACTAGAGTAAATTCTTGATATAACCATTACTATTTTTGGACAGTAAGCCGGCTTACTCTTTTTCACTAGCAAAATAAAAATACCCCGCTTTGCGAGACCGAGAATTAGATTTAATTTTCAGTTAAAAAGGGACACAAATCAAGATAGCTTTTATTCCAAACCAGGTCAATAGAGATATACAAGATATTTTAATTTAAGCAGTAGAGATCGTCGTTTTCTCAGATTTATTTAGGAGTCTTTTTTTTTCTATCTATCATAAAGGTGCAACACCCCCCTCTGGGCGATCTTTTTTTTTACGCCAGATAAAGTTCCTCAAAGTGTAGTTCTCTATCGAGTAATAAAAAGAAGGACAATAGAACTATAAATTATTTAACTTTACAAAAGCTCTGGTTTTGTAGAAAATAATAAATATTCGAACATAAGAAAAACGTATCGAAAGGTTAAAGTGTCAAACTCTTTACAAGGAGAAAACAATAAAATAGTCTAGAGCTATATATTATTTAATCAAATACATATATTGTAAAAGGAGGAAGAAGAAAAAGAGGGAACTAACCGAGAAAAAAAAAGTTTATTATAAGCTATTCAAGAAACTTTGCTAGTATCATGCAACCTACAAATAGGCCAATGGCACAATTACGTACTTTCCAAGTTCTAGAGCGAGCTTAATTGCAGCTTTGAGTCAATCTCTTTGATGGCTCCAGTCAGCTTCATACACGTTTCATCACGCATATTCTTCATGGAACCCTTGCATTTAACCAAGAGTTCCTTATTGAGTCCGACAAGGATGTTTTCAGAAAATATATCTATGCACAGCAGACCGTGTCGACTAGTGCATAAAACAAGAATATTAAAAGCAGGTGAATAGAAGGTTCTATAAAAAAGCAATTGTTCGGTAAAAAAGGCTCGGTTACGTTTGTGCCCTTGAATATCCATGATTCCAAGGGGGGGTGGTATTTCCCATATCATTCAATGCGGTTGCATGTCTTGTACTTACATATTTAGCGCAAGTTGTGTTTTCATTCGTAACCTTTCTGATTGTTTGAACAGGGTTAACCAAGATACCAAACGCTCTATTTCATTCGATAAATGACGTGTCTTGATCACATTTCTGTAGTATATTGTAGCTATATAGTGCTTGTACAATGAACTGATATACCAGTAAGTATTTTTAATGTGATACAGACAAGTCTTTTAAATGACATTGTATTTACTGTCTTCTTTGTTTATTACTCGCTTTTTTTTTTTTTTTTTTAGCGTCTTTGTTTCCTTATGACCACATTTTTTTTTGGTCTTTTATCCCAAAAAAAAAAAAAAAAAAAAAAAAAAAAAAAAAAAAAAAGATGGTGCTCTATGTAATCGTATTTATACGTTAGTCCATCATTTTTATTTATACTTATAGTTCTTCCTTATTTCATGCCAGTTCCTTTTTATGTGAGTAAACGAAATTGTATGAACGCATGAAAACGTAATACGAGTAAAAAAATATAATATATTTATGCGTGTGTTCGCAGTAAATAAAATAAAAAAATACGTCATCTGAGAGTGATATTTATTGACCATTTTCTTTTTTCTTTTCTTTTATCTGTTTTCTTCGAAACAAAATAATATAAAATGAGACCAGATTCTACACCATTAATACAAGATGCTGAGATTCCTCTTAGTCCTGCTGAACTTGAAGTAAGTAGTATACTAGTTCATTTTTTTTTAAAAAAGAAAGAGATAAAGCAGATACTCATTTTTTTTCTTTCAGGTACTTCGAAGACAATACATTAAAGAAGGCGAATATGTAACCATTCAAACTAAATTCAATTATGCATGGGGACTTATAAAGTCTTCAAAGAGTGATCATATTGAACTCGGCATTAAATTACTTACAGGTAAGTTTTTTTTTTTCCCTCTAAAACAATGTTGTCCATTAGCAATGTATATTAAACTGGAAAATGTAGAAATCTATACAGATGCACCCGAAAGAAGAAGAGAGTGTTTATACTTTCTTGCTATTGGAAACTTTAAAATCAAAAATTATTCGGAAGCAAGAAGGTTTAATGAGCAATTATTAAAGTTGGAACCACGTAACGAGCAAGCAAAGAATTTAAAACAAATGATTGACGAGAAAGTATCAACAGGTAATTTTTTTTTTAAAAAAAAAAAAAAATGAAAATTTGTTTTCTTTACTTATAATTATAAACAGAGGGTGTTATTGGATTAGCTATTGTTAGTGGTGTTGTTGCTGTAGGTGCTGCTCTTGTTGCCGCTGTTGTAAAGCGTTCTAAATAAAAATAAAAAAGTGACTTTATTTTGTATATTTTCCTTTTTTTCTTTTTTTTCTTTTCCCCCTTCTTCCTTTATATAAAGAAAATAATTACTGCGTGTATTGTTTGAAAGGTATTTCTTCATAACCGTGCGCGTTTAGTATATAGAATCGAAAACGACAAACATACACCTTTTTTTTCAAAAAAAAAAAAAATGCTTGACAGTCAATGTAGTACACCTGCCATACTAGAAGATGGCAAGTCTTTAAAGCGTTCGTTAGGGCTGTATAGCAAGATGGAAAGATCTAGTTTAAGTGAAGCGCAAAAGAGAAAAAAGATTAATAGGTTCAGTTCTACTAATCAGCAACCAAGGTGGCATAATCAAGCTTACATGTTATTTTTGGCACTTCGACAACATAATGAAAAAACAATGGCACGTACTGACCTTATAAGGTCTGCATTGGCAATTGACAAAAGAATAAGTGAAGAAAGATTAGTACCAAAAGTATTTCGAGGAAAGGTATATTTTTTTTTTAAGTTTGCAGTTTTTTTTCCTTTAAAAAAAAATAATTAAAAAGAGTATATTAAAACTAGACACCAATGAACTCTGCGTCAGCCATTTTAACTAATAACAATGATCGCTACTTTATACCTTTTAAACCAGATGGAAGTAAGTCAATGCATTTCAGACTATCATTTGAGCCAGGAAATTTTGGAGGCGCCTTTAAAGAATATAACGAATGGCAGGAAAAATTAGTTCGAAATGATTGGCCTTTTTGTTTTGGCGGCGAAAAGCAAGAAAGTATAGTACAGGATTTGGAAGTTTTGCAGGAGTATCCGACTGAATTTGATGAATTTATTGCAAAACGTAAAAGAGCAAGATTTGAAAAAGTAAATACAAAATCAGAAAGTAAATTAATACTACAAGATACAGACCTTATTCCAAAGAAATGGCAAGATATTGTATTGTTAAAGAAATCAACAGTGTCCGTAAATGATAACTATTGTTATTATAACAATAACAATTATTATGGATTATTTGCTAATCGCAATTTACCAAATAATACACCATTAGGATTTTATTTTGGTGTACCAATGACTGAAGATGAGTTTGATTCTATGAAGGATGGTATTGGACAAGCATCCGATTATAGTTACATGTATCGTAAAACCGTGATAGATCCAACAGATGAAAACGGTAGAGTTTATTACTATAATGGTGGTCCTCTTTGCCCGTTTCATTATATAAAAGAAACATCTATACTTGAAAAAGTAAATGTCGTGTTTTATGAAGGAGATCATATCAACCAAATTGTTTGTTGGACTAAAAAAGATATTTTACCTGGTGAAGAATTATTCTCTTATTATCAAAATAATGCTAAACCTTCTCCACCGACTGCCCCTTCACCTGTTCCACATTTACCTCCTATGCAATCTCATCCAAATCAAACAACTACTTCTAGCAATGATGAATACTGGCAAAAGGAGCCTACCATATCTTCCATGCTAAATACAACTATTCCTATCGTATAGCTTGTTCATATTCCCCTCTCTCTTTTCTTTTCTTTTCTTTTTTTTTTTTTTTTTTTTTTTTTTTTTTTTTTTTTTTTATTAAATAAATGGCGAAAAAGCAGTCGTTTCATATTTTTTCTTCTTTCTTTTACTTACAAAAAAATAGAAATGGACACGTTTAAAGACTACACCGCTATGCGACGTGAGCAAAGAAGAAGAGGTTCATCGTATGTTGAATAATACACACCATTACAAATTTAAGCTTTAATGATATAATTATAATGATAGACGTATGCGTGCATTACCGCCTTTTGTGGTGGTAGCTACAGGTATTGTATTTAATACGACCACATGTTAAACTTGAACTAATTACTTTTTAGGCAGACCTTCCGTTTTTATACCAGAGACAAGTTCTCACTATTCTGGTATGACGGAGAGTACGACTGGAGAGCGCTCAGTTCCAAACGAACCCATAGAAACCCAATCAACAAGAAACGAATCCACCAGAAGTCAATCAGTAAGAAGTGAATCCATTAGAAATCGATCAATAAGAAACGAATCCATTAGAAGCCAATATATCAGAAACGAGCCATTTCGAGTTCAGTCTTCACTAGAACCTACACAACCAGGTATTTACATATATATATATAAAGATTACTTTTGTTACAATTTTTTTTAAAAAAAGTGAATACGAATAGAACGAATTATACCAAAAAGGCAGTTATTGGATAGTACTGTAAATGAGCATACTAGGCGTATTTCTTCATCACAACCTTCACAAACAACAGTTATTCGAGAACATCGTACGGAAACTGGAACTTTATTAGTACCAACCACAATTGTCAGTCCTGCTGCCTCTGTCGCGTCAAATACAGGTATGCTGACACCAGAAAGAATTAACTCGCCTGTTCGATCTGTACATACCAATCATAGTAATGGTTCTTTGCAAGAGCACCAAATAAAATTTGTAGTTGATACACGAGATACCGAAGACTCCCACTCTATCCACCAATCTAGAACACCTTCCCCAGCTCGATCAACGGTACCTGCCGGTATCTCTTTACCCGTTGAACCTAATATGACTATGGATGTTACTGAAAATGATATAGATATGGAAAGAGAACCTTCTAATCAAGATCAAAGTGACGATGTAATGGATATAGTGCAAGATGAAGAACTATCAGTATATTCACATGTAACCAATGAAGAAAAAAGCACATCTATTGTTCGGGATAGGAAACGATCTGTTACTAAAGAAATTGAAGAAAATATGTCTACGGCAGATGAAGCGGAAGAGCCTGCTGAAGAACCAGGATTAACTAATAATGAAATAGACAGATTTGAAGCCATGGTAGACGAAGCAGAAGGGCCTGTTGAAGAACCTGGATTGCCTAATAATAAAATGGACGGATTTGAAGCTATGGCAGATGAGTCTGTGGAAGGGCCTGGATTAACTAATAATGAAACAGATAGATTTGAAGCTATGGTAGATGACGTAGAAGAGCCTGCAGAAGAACCTGGATTAACTAATTATGTAATGGACGGATTTCAGGCCATGGCAGATGAAGATATGTATGATCCAAATGATAACAACTTTGATGGCTTTGGTCAAGAACAAGAGCAAGAGCAAGAACAAGAACACGTACAAGAACAAGAACAAGAACAAGAACACGTACATGAACACGAACAAGAAGAAGATGAAAATGGTATTACGGAAGAACAAATATTAGCAGAAATGGATGAAATGGCGGCTGTATTTAAAAAGACACCAAAATATAACCGATTAAGTAAACTTGGATTTTTACATATAGAGGCGCTGGAAAAGGCATGCTATGGACCAATGCGAGAAGCACGGTAATATGTGTTGTTTGTTTTAGAATGTTTTACTGTAACTAAATTGTTTTTTGTATGTGGAATTTAGGAATTCTACGCAGGATCCGTTAGTACGTAGTGTGATTGAAGATTTTTATTCTAGGTTGATGAATACATTTAATTGGTATAGTGATGAATATCAAGAATATATAGAATCTAGCGCTTTATTACATCATATGCATATTTTGTCTAAAAAGATGAATAAAGAACAGCTTATGCTTGTAGCAGAAACAATGGAAGTGGAAAAGGGAATTGCAGAAACCAACAAACAAATTGAATTATTACAGTCAAAGATTGAGGTAAAAAAATATCTATTTTTTATAATTAAAAAAAAAATTAACTTTGGATAAAATAGACCTCAAAAAATATTGGCCACTATCTTGCCACCGTTAGAAATCTTGTTCAACCTTCAAGAGGTGATCAAGAATAAATAGGCTTCCCTTTTTTTTTTAAGAAAAAAAGAATAAAGTACGTATTAAAGTTTTAGTTTACGCGTCTCTTTCAAAAATTAATAGTTGTACCATCTTTTGGCCAATCCAATCATCTAAAGTTGAATCCCAACATTTTTTTTTCTCTTTAACAAGGGCGAACATTTCTTTTTTTTTTTCTCTTTTCCTTTTTCTTCAAAAAAATAAAATAAAGGAAACCTGGATAAATAAATAACAATAAAAAAAAAAGACGCGATGTTTACTAGTCAGACAAGTATAGAAAAGTTGACTACAGAAGTCTTGATAGATATTACTTCCTTTTTGAACGTTACTTCAATATTACAACTTTCTCTTACCTCAAAGGCCTTCAGTCATCTCATCAAGGATGAGTTAGTTTTTAAACGATTGGCAGAACGTGATTATCACGTTACAGAAAAGGAACCAGATCAATCTTGGTTAGAGTTATATAAACAAAGATCGAGTACAGTTGCTGAACCACAAGTCACAAATACCACACAAGAAGAGCAACAGGCTATTGTCGAAGACGTTGTTATGGAAACCGTAGAGCAAGATATTCCTGCTAGCGTTACTACAGAAACAGAGGATCAACCATGTCCTCATTTGGAGCAACTTTCAGATTCAGTGAATGAGATCAAGCGAATCATCTATAAAAGTGGTCATACATCTTTATGCGATCTCTGTTTGTCGCAAACAGGTGCTTATTTGAATATGAGTGATAACTGTCATAATGAAGGTAGTGTACATGTATGTAATAAACAGAAAAAATAAATACTTATATCGCAGTGCGTAGCATGTCGATCCTGTTTAGAAAATAACAATTTACAAGACGGACAACATTTTCCTATTCAACTAGAATTATCAACAGGAAATTTGTATTGTTTCGAATGTAACCAAGACCGTTCTCCTCTTAAACTTATTAACTCGGAAAAAGTAGATAATATTGTAGAATATATCACAGCGCCTGAATCAAGTGATGATTTAGATAAAAGACGTAAAGCAGAACATCAACTTTATGTTCAAGAATTGAGAAGAGAAGATATGTCATTGAAACATTATTTAGTGGAAAAGCAATGGGGTAGAACTTGGATGTTATTTAGAACACGTAAGTCTATTTATTTATTTATTGTATATGTATACTTAAGCTTTTTTCTGTAGGCGAAGGGTCCCCATTACCTGGAAAGATTACCAACAATAAATTGGCGCGTAGTAATGGTACATTAGATCCAAATATCAGATTACCAATGGATAAATTTCGTCCGGCACCAGAAACTCATGGTGATATTGTAAGTGAAAAACTCTGGAGTTATCTAGTAAAAGCATATGGTGTACAAGGAAGGGCTTATAGTGAAGGTTTGTTACATGTTTTTATTTATATATATTTTATTAAAATAAAAATTATTATGTAGATGATATTGTTGCACCCGAGTATGCCAGATTGAGAGTTTACGTAGACGATTTTAAAAAGAGCATACATCTTTACCCTTAAGTCTCCTTCGCCCACCCCACCCCTTTTTTTTTCTCTTTTTGATATAAATATATACAACGGGACAAAATAGATATGGACACATTTTTTTTATATAAATAATAAATTTTGAAAAAGATATTGCATAGTATGTTCAGCATAATTGTTTTAATATTTAGTCGGGCCACCATTGAGCATATCCACCTGAGTAGCTGGTTGCTCCGTCTTCCTGCAAAAGAAATGGTTCTTCTTTTTTTTTTTTCGATAACTTTTGAGAACCACGGATGAAACTCGGTCGCTAAAGTACGAATATAAACATCCAGGTCCTCAGCACCATCAACAACAACCAGGGCCCCAAAGTCTTTACCCCAAAGGCAGCCCCAAACTTTTGCTTCCTCACCTTCCCATTCCATTGCTGGTACGGGATTTTCAATCTAGTATCGTTCTCCGAGCACCTTAACAACTCTCGAATTATCACTGCCTCTCAAAGAGTAACGAAACTCACCTGACCAAATGACAATGTTCCATTTCTTGTTCGCCCAATTCACATGATCCTGTACTCATTCAAAATTTTCTTCTTTCATCAACGGACTCTGTACTCCAACAAACGATCCAAACCCGAGATCCTTAAACCAAGCGATTACATTATGTCTACTAATTTGGATCTGAGCACTTTGTAATTCCGATCTTAGTTTGTCGTAAGAAGCAAAAGGATTCCTTTTGATAATACTTCTCAATTGGCTACATGCCTTTTTATTAATATTTGGAACGTTGGATGACTTCTTTATGACACTAGCATGCAATGGTCGGATAGTATCTCTTGTAGTTCCTAAAGATAATTCAACTTCCTCTGAAATTTCTTTGGTCGTAATTCCAGTCTTATTGAGAAAGTAAACGCCCCACCAATACTTTCTATCACCATGCGATACGGATTCCTTAGAGTTGCTTCGTACGCTTTTTTTTTATCTGGCATGCTTTTGGTTATTATAAGAAGCGATATGTTAATTTATAAAATATTGGATTCGTTAAGAGGTATTTATTCTAGTATACATCTCCTTATAATACAAGGTTTATACCTACTTTGTGGCTAACTATCGAGTTTTATTGTAACTCTTTATCGACTGAGACATCTGATTGATTGCTTTTGCATTACTTGTTTTAACTCAGGTTACTAAAAAAGGAGAAGCGTATGTCTTCAAGTGATTAGACAATGATACAGATTAAAAAGCTGTTATAGTAGCGAGACTAAAACAACAGGCTCATAAATAGTTATTATATCTAGTCCAAGGCAACGGTTTAAAAGTATATCAATGCCTTTTGTAGATTAGCTAGAATCTGTCGAGATAGTGGAAGCAGCTGCTTTAAAAAATAATCCTCGATAAACAAAAAGACATTAGGTAGTTATTATGTATTCACTAAACGGCAAACATGTACGCTGTCTTTTCAGATTTGTTCCCGAACCCAGTAGTTTGGTCCCACAATTGATACGTCTTTTCTCCAAAAAATTAATAAATAAGCTCTCTATCTCTTTCTTTTTAAATGTATATTTTATTTTATCTTTAAGCTAGGGCTAAATTGTACCATAAAGCTTTGGATCCCAGCAGCCTTTCTTTAATCCAGTTTGTCTAACTACAGCAATCGTATCAATGCCTTTTTCAAACTTCATAACAGCCATAAGATTATTATTGTTACTGCTAGAATGTATATTTTGACGTTGCTGTGGTTGTTGTTGATGTTGCTGCTGTTGTTGTTGATGCTGTTGATGCTGTTGTTGATTCATACTATCGACAATTGATAATACACGTTTAGCAAAATATGATCTCTGGATAGCATCTTGAGCAGGTAAAGCGGTATGTTCTAAACAGCGAATCATTAAATGTTGAGGTAAAGCAGCATATGCACGGGCCAATGATGTTAAACCTTGCTTTGGGGGAGTACGAGAAGGCATATAACCACAGGCACTAATTTGACCAATTAACACATTACCACTTACTTTCACAATAGTCGAAAAAGCGTCTAATTGAGCAGGTAAAACTCGAACCATAAACGAAACCACATGTTCCTCTAATGCTTCTACCCAATGACGAGGTTCTTCATCTTCCAAAGGTTGATAAGGTTCCATGGCATCCACATAAATCATTGCTGTCTTTAAATGAACCAAGTTTTGTTTCAAAACTACCAAGATTGCTCTCAACAAATCATTAATACCTAATTCTTCCGATGCTTCCAATAATTCAATTGCAATTTGAGGTTTTTCTGAAGCCAGGAATACAATATCTTGTTGAGTTAAAGGATGATTCAAGTGGGCCATAATGGTTTGAAAAGTTTCAAGAATTACATAGAGATCCAGCTCAAGTGTAGATGATTGTTCTTCCATGATTCGTTGACGAAGAACAGGAGATCGTTTAAGAATATTTGAGTTCAATGCAAACGATTTCTGTAAAGCAGGAACAAATACTGTAATGTCTGAATAGTATCCTAATTTAAGTGTGAGATTATTTTTTGTTGTTCTATCAAAAAAAAAAAAAACTTATCAATAATTTACCTGGTTGCATAAATGGTACATTAGGGTGGTATCCATAGTCCATGTATTGTCCGTTGGTTTGGTCATTAGGATACATTGGAGGCGGAGGTGGAGGAGGAGGCGGATGAAAGAAATTAGGTGGTTGATGGGGAGGGTGATGAGGTGGCATAAGATGACTTATCATTGGCATAGGAAAACCCATATTCATCTGTTGTTGATGTCGAATAGGTGGAGGATGTTGCTGATATTCATTACCATTCATAAAGTTAACTGCTTTATAATGTTCGTTATTGTAATTGATTGGTAATATTGGATCCATGCCCACTATTTTTTTTTTTTTTTTTTTATTTATATTTTTTTTTTAAGCTGTAAAAAAAGTATGTAGTTTATATGTAAAATATGGTACACCAAAAGAGTAAAAAAAAAACAATAAAAAAAAAAGCTCAAATTTACCAAAAAAAAAAAAAATACAACAAAGACGCGTGTGTTTGTTTACAGTTTAAATGACCGACTTTTTTTTTTAAAAAGTATGTGACTTTTTCGCAACTGTCCTTTTTTCTTTTTACCTTGTTGAATCAAATGGAACCTCATACTTATTCTGATCAGGAACTATTATCTGACTTGTTTGGTTTCTTACCAACTCGCCTCACTGATAGGCTCTATGATATCATGAACGCATGCGTATATAATATTTTCGATGGCATTACTGAAAAGCTTACTTCCACTTGTCCTGAAAAAGAGTTTGAAATAGCAGAGGTACAACAACAACAACAACGACAGCAACAACAACAAAAAAAAAGAAGCTTTATACTTTGTCCAACTATTTTTTTTTCTTAATTCTGTAGGCACTTCGTTCATTTGAAAAACAAGTAGAAATGGACTTGGATGCTGCATTTAATATCTTTCAAGACTATTTACTTGGTTCCGTATTAGCTGTACCACGTACTTTAGATATAAGATATGATGATATCACAGGTATTCGAACTGATTTAACTCAAGAACACGAAGATGCTCTAGATGAAAGTTTAGATGCACTTCGAAAAAAAATTATAGCAGTAAGTTCTTTTTATGTATTTATGTCAATAATTTATTGATATATTTTTTTACGTGTAGCAAAAAAGGCTAAATCACTTTCTTAAAAAGAGGGTAGATAGTATGCAAGGTGAATTGAGTTCAATGGATGAATACAGTCAAATTTTATCATTTTTATCTGAAGTACCTGAGAAACATAAAGGTAAAAAAAAAAAAAAAAAAAAGTATACAAGTTTATAGAAAAAAAAAATAATTGATATATTATAGTGATTGATATTGAGTTTTCAACTGAAAATGTAAAGGAAAGCTTAGATAAATTAAAAAAAGCGATATTGCAAGCACTTCCTATATTACAAGATAATTTTAAAGACATCAAACCAGAAGAGAGAACACTGCAAATAAGATCAGCAATACAAGAACAATTAAAATTATTAAGTAAAAAGCAATATTAAGATACAACTTTAATAACACCATCTCTATCAGCACTAATTATCAAAGGGTAGGTTGTTTCTGTCACTAAAATAATATCCGTAATTGCATCTGTATGATTTCTCAATAAATATTGTTGTTGGGCAATTGCATTATTATTTCCAGCTTGATTTGATGCATTAAATCCTGTACGACTTCCTACATTTGTCATATTTTGATTTCTATTAGAATGTGTAAATTCAAAGTGAAATTTCATATTTTCAAATGTGTTTGTACTATAATTATTGTTAGTTTTTAAGAGAATTCAAGCTGTGTGTGTGTATTTTTTCGTTTTTACCTGTATCTGGGTTTAGCTTCATCAATATCTAATCCAAGTACTACTCCGGAATTTTCAACTCGTGATGTATCCCAGAATCGAATCTTTCGATCCGATCCGCCTGTAATCATAAACTTGCAATCAAAAGGTGATGCAATAGCTCGAACAGAATTTTCAGTAAAATTCGATTCATTATTAGTAAACGAGTTCACTAGTATATCTGTATCACTAGGTGCTTCTAATGCCTTGTAAGCTTCCAACATAACTCCAGTCGTTTTTTCATCTCCTGCTTTTACAGCAAATACCTCCACACATTGTAATGTAACAATATCCCATACAGATATTTCATTTCTACCTGCTGCAATCATAACATGTTTATTTTCAGTACGTGGATCATGATTCAGTACCAATGCACTAATTCGACTCTTGCTAGGATGAAGCCACGATCTTAATGGGAATTGGAATCTTAAATCGTACATAGTTAAAATACCTCGCATGGTACCAACCAGAAGCCATGTATGTAATTTATCCACTGTCATGGCTGTAATAATACCGTGACTCTTGGCATTTTTTAGTTTCCAAATAACTTCCATTGTTAGCAAATCCAATCCATAAATGTTTCCTTTGGTAGTTGCAAACATTAATATAGATTTCGATCCAGCCATTGTATTTGACGCATCTGACATTATTATAAATTAAAATATCTATTATGTATCTATTTATCTATAACTTACTGCTTGTAAAGTGTTTTAATATAATAGCATGTTCATCTACCAACTGATATTCACGCACAGTAACGCATTTAGAAAACTTTAAAGCGGGACCTGCGTTACGAATATCCACACTAAAAAAAAAAAAATACGTTTAGTGATTAAAACACATAATAAGAATACATCACACTTTACCGGAATACATGAATACTTCCATTATCAGAAGCAGCAGCGATACTATATGTTTGCTCAATAAATGTTAAGCATTTAATTCTTCCTCCTTGTTGATTGTAAGTAGCTCGAGACCGATTGGTGACATTTCTTTCTAATCTAGAGCAATCCCAGATACGAACAGATCCATCATCAGAACAAGACGCAAACAATAAATTATCCCAAGAGATGGCAAGTTGATTAATAGTAGCAGTATGTTCAGTAAAATGAGCAACAAGTGTACCCTCTGGTTTCCAATTATTGATGTTTTTAGAAATGGGTGTTCCTTGTGTCAATCTTCGAATACGTTTCATTACTGCTGGGTCTGGAGAAAACTCTATATATAAAAATACTTTGAATATATGGTTCCAAAATCATTTTTCTTTTCTTTTTTTTTACCTGGTATATGAGGTGGAAATGCTTCCATAGCAATTTTATACAATAGTTTTTGTAAATGAGCGTAACCGACTATACATTGAAACGATTTAGTAAAAAAAAAATGAGCCTCAATGTATATGTATAAAACTAACCTGAACTAATATCTTCCAAATACTCTTTGGGATAAGTTTCATCATTACTACTTTGCTTATCTTGCGATAATAGACTCAACTCTACAGGATCTCCAATACGAGCATTTTTACCTTTAATAGCATCCATAGTCAAAATAATACCTAAAATTTGGCGTTAGTTTTTTTTTTTAAAAAAAAAGTGATTTTTGTTATTGCTTACTTTTAGGTCTTTCGAGACTTTTGGGTATACTTGACCCGTAAGCATAATCAGAGGGGCTGGGTATAGGTGAATTAAATGTACGACTTCCACTTTTCATGATAGGAATCGAGGAAGATCGTTCATGGTGGTAATGAGACTCTCTGCCGGCAGTATTAGGAGAAAGTGCTTGGATATGAGGTTGGTTAGCAATTCGACTCAGTTTACACACATCTTCTCGAGGACGAGATTCTGTAATTGATCTTGGTATTACGGATGTCGATGCTTTTTGGCTACGGAATAAAATATCAATAAAAAAAAAAGACATATAGAAAAAAAATAATATTTACGAGTGATCAGAAGATTTGATAGGTAGCGAATTGGTGGTTTTCAACTTTATAGAACGTAATTTTTGTGATAGATCAGGTAGAAAAACTGTCATGGGAGTCACATTAAGATTCTTTAAAAGAACTTCACCACGCTCCATTCCAAAATCATCTGTAGTTTTGGGTCGACTACCAAAGAAAAAAAAAAAAAGTAAATATACTGTGGTTATAATGTTTATGTGTCTTTTACCTCATCTTTGTTTTGGATACTTTAAATACATATTCACGCATAAATCGTAACTTTTCTTCGTCATCAACAGACATACCAAATGTTCTTAGCCGCTCAATATACATTTCATCTCTGTAACATTAAAGTTTTTAGTTTTTTGTAATTCACAAGGTTTATATACATACTCTTGCGAGTTATCGTGATGTTCTTCAACCATAAAGCTATTAAACAAAGAAGCTGTGTATATATATATTAGATATCAAATTATATAGTAAGGTCAGTACGAAATATTTACTTTGTCGGTGCGTTGAACCAGAAGACGCGGATCGAGGTGATTTCATTGATGTACTTTCTTTAGGAGGTTTCGTATTTTGAAGTTTCCAAAAGTTAGATTTAGTGGTAGCTTTTGTAGCCCAAATAATGGCCTGCTCATATACTTGGCGAGGAACCTACAGCAACAATAACAAAAAGTGAGTTCATCTATTATAGATTTTTCATCAACTTTACTTACAGGAGTTTCTATATTTTGAAGTAAGGTCTCTTCATTTATCTCTGCAATATCAGATCGTAAAAAGGGACGAATCATTGGGTATACAATACACCAAAGATCAGTTTTAGGTAAATGTTTAGCTGTGGATGCAATGAACCCTACAGAACCATTCCGAATCCAAGCATTAGGATGGCACAGCAATGGCCAAATAACTCCAACCAATTCCCAAAGTTTCATTTTCTGGAATAAACCTAGATCAGCTAAACTAGTTAACGAATTTAGAACTTTTTCAACAACAAATTCCTCGGCATCTATACTCTTATAAGGTTAGATAAACTTTTTTTTTTATACAAAAATATTTTAAAACGTTTGTACCTGTTAGCGCTTGAATCATCAACGGTAAAATATATTCTTCTAAGCTTCTAGCGCCTACAAATGTACCAACTCCTTTAATACTTTCAAAAAATGCACTACGAAGCATCCAATCTTTATCGTTCAGGTAGGTAATCATATGACTTAATAATACATCGTTGGCCTTTTGTCTTCCAAAAAAGACGCATAAACAGGTAATATTCGTCAATAATGCTCTCTTTACAGAACTTTCGCTATCAATTAATAAAATGGTTGCTTGCTCTTGAATGACGGCGTGTAAATCTTGAAGTGAAGAATCGTATGCTGACTAGATATATAATATGAATACATGTTAAATAAATAGGGGGGGGGGGAGACTTACCTCAAAGTTAAGATCCTCTGAGTCCATATCATTTATAGGATATACGTTGTCGGCTTTCAGCAGTTGTGTCATTTCTAAAAATCGAAGGGCCGTTTCAGCTATTAAAGCTATACAACTAGCATAAGTAGATCGAACAAGAACATCAGGATCGGTAGAGAAAGGTCGAATGCTGGGTATAATATATTCTGGGAAAATGCGAGCATTGATAGGAGAAATAGATTCGACCATACACAACTACAAAAAAAAAGTGGTTGATAAATAAATAAAAGTTATGGTCATAGATATATATATATACATTTTTACTTACCACTTGAGTTAATGTCTTGATCGTATTAGCTCTTACTAAGGATGATTCATCCGTTAATAAGACAATGAGATAAGGTACTAATCGATCCAGTTTTACATCGTCAGGAAGTCGTTCAGCTAAACCCAATAGGATATCAAGCGCTTTTAATTTTGAGCTTGGATAAAGTGTGTTTCTTATCAAAGAGCAAACAAATGATAATAGGATTAATGATCCTTCCTCTAATATTTACATGTAAGTTTTTTTTTTTCCCTAAAAAATGAATCTGTATCGTGTACTTACCTCCAGGTTTGTAAGAAACAGGCGAACTCTCAGTATCGCTAGAGGAATAACTGAGTATATTTGAAGTAGGTGGGAATAAAATCTATGCGAACAAGAAAAAGTAAGAACACTAGTTTTCTTTTTGCCAGTATTTTTTTACTTACAGAAGAAGCTGTTGTTGTATTAGATAGTTCAGTTCTTGCTCTACGTTTTTCACCTTCATTTATATCATCACAAGGAAACGATATAAAATACATGATTTTTTCAAAATCATAAAATATAAGTTCAATCTTTTCATCAGCATCAGTTAATTTCCTGCTGTTGACACTTGGATAAGCAGATGATAAAGCGGACATGATGGTAGACTCTGGTTGTTGGTGTTGATTATCCACTTTGTCGATTAAAGAACTCATATACTGATATAAGAAAGAATAAAAATAATGTGGAAATGCTTTTCCATGCCATGCTGAAAGGTATTCCTCTGCTGTCAATCGAGACGTTGGATCGATTTGAATCATATGTTTAACCATATCCTAACAGGAAAAAAAAAGGGAGAGTTAAAACACGAGTAAAGAGAGGAAACTACTGCTTATAACTTACTCTTATATTTTTATCTTCGATCTTCTCTAAACTTGCGTTGGGACTGTATTCTCCACTTCGATATTTGAAAAGTTGCGATAAGGTAAATAAAGGAGTACCTTCCAAAAACAGTTCAGCGATTACACATCTAATAACATCAAGTTGGTAAGTGCTTTTTTTTTTTCACTACTATTGCTTAACTTACCCAACTGAGAAAATATCCATTGCAGAAGTAAGTTCACTTTTATAATTATTCGCTGCCAATTCTTTCTATTTCGTTAATGTGTTATGAATTTTTCTTTTTATATATACGATAACAAAGGATCATTTACCATTCTATAATCTATCTCAGTGCCAGATTTATAAAATCGCTCGGGAGCAATGTAACAAGTTCTTCTATGCGATGTATCGAAAAAGAAGGAAAAATCAGCAGGATTATCCTATATCAAAGTGATCAGTCGTATATTTAAAAGACGATTACGCTCAAATTGGGTTACCTCTGGTAAATAAGTTGGTTTATAAAACGCGTAATCCACTAAAAAAGTCCAATTCCAAGATGTTACCAATACATTCTCTGTCTTGATATCACCATGGTACACGTTTTTAGCATGTGAATCTGCAACACCTTTTAATAATTGATATGCAATCCACTTTTTTTCGATAATAGTTAAAAAAGGTCGAGTGCTGCATTATAAAATATTAGTTAAAAAATATATACATATATATATATTTATATTAAGTTTGTACCTGATCCTATCATATAAACTACTATAAAGGTATTGTCGAACCAATAATGTTGCTTGCTTTGTATTTAATATTCTCTGAAAATAAAAAGCGTTGGGTACTCGTTGTAATGCTTCTTGCTCCTCTACATATTCATTGTTAGATGAGATAAACAAAAACAGCTTTTTATATTATTATTACCGTTAAACTTTTTTACTTGTTTTAATAAGGACATGCCTGATTCAGGTTTAACAAATAATTTGATAACGACATAGCCATCTTTATGTCTCCCACGTAAAGTTTTCATAAATCGAGCTGCTCCAATACTAAAGTTTGCATAAATCGTTAAAAAAAAAATTTTGTTACATGGGGGTTTTATGGAGGAAGAAAGATAGTTGCCTCTTTTCATAATACACGTCGCCTAATTCGCTTACATAGCTTCCGATGGCTGCAATATCTGTAAAGTTTGATATATTATTCCCCATCCGTTCAAACTGCAGTAAAAAGAAAACCGTTTGTTTTCTGTTTGTTACGAAGCAGGTTTACTTTGAATGTGACCTGCTTACTCTCAAAGTCATGTGATATTAAAGTATAAAGAAAATATGAAACATGTCAATAGGGGGAAGTGACATTGATGATATAAGTACGCACAAATAAAATCTAAAAGTAAAGTATGACGGCGTAATGTATATATGTATATATACGCACGCTTGAGTTTATCTAGTATAATATTTACTTTTTGAAGAGTATGTAATTTTTAGTATGAAGACTACAATTATCAAAATATTAGTAGCTTATCAAGAGGTTAATTGCAACAAAAGTATATATTGGAGGTTTAGCATCCTGTGTATATACGAGTTTACTTTCAATCTTTCTTTTAACAAGTAACTAATAAAGTTAAATTAGTTTATAATTTTTGATCTCTTTCAGGAACATACACCAAAAGATAAAATCGATATGAGTGTTGGTGACACCTAAACGTAGATAGAACACTACGTCCATAACCGTGAGTATTCTTTCAAGCTTCAAGAGACTGATTATCCAATGGATAGATCTAATACAGAGCTAAATCCATATTTTGTGTCACGTGTCTAAATGATAGCATAAAGGTCGTGGGAAAATCCATAAAGGATTAAAAAAAAAAAGATAGATTTGTTACCTTTTCTTTTTTGTTCTTTTTTTTTATATAAACACATACGGAAATGTTATCTCAAAGATTAATTCAACATACTTCTCGCATTTCAAGACCTGCTTTTAATACTTTACTTAGAGCTAAGTTCCATTCTCTTCATGAAGATAGTTCCTCTGTCTTGCCTAACAATGTTGAAACTGCTAGTGCCTCTTTCAAGGTAAAACAAGAGAAAATGGTTTGACGTAAAAAGAAACTTATGTGTATTTATTTTGGGTTAGGAAAATGCCGAAAAAATGCAAAGATTGGTTGATGATTTAAACTTGACAACCGAAAAGATTAAACTTGGTAAGAGAGAGATATAGAAATGAGGAATAAGGATTTAAGTTTTACTTATAACTTTACTTAGGTGGTGGAGAGGCTGCACGCAAGAGACATTTATCTAGAAAGAAGATGCTTCCTAGAGAAAGGTACAATATTTTTTAAGCTTCTTTTTTCCAGTATTATTAAATCGTTTTTTTTTTGTAGAATTAACCGTTTATTGGATCCCAAGTAAGTAACGATATAAATGTTTATATATGTGTAAATTAACCTCTTTTTTACTTGTAGCTCTCCTTTCCTCGAACTTTCTGCTTTAGCAGGTTATGAATTATATGATGATGATGTCCCTGCTGGTAGTATTATCACTGGTATTGGACGCGTGAATGGGTAAAATATTTAATTTTTGAATTGGTCGTGGGAAACTAAAACTGAGTTTTAATAGTGTCGAATGTATGGTTGTAGCCAACGATCCTACTGTCAAGGTAACATAAAAGATATTTCTGGTCATTACTTTTTTCTCACAATCATTTTTTCTATTTCTAGGGTGGATCTTATTACCCAATTACAGGTAACTTAAAAGACAATTGTATTATTCATTTATTATTACTAATACTATCATCACTATAGTCAAGAAGCATCTTCGTGCTCAAGAAATCGCAAAGGAGAATAACCTTCCTTGTATTTACCTTGGTAAGTTGTTATCTTTTTATCTTTGTAATAATAATAATAACATTTCTTATAATTATTAGTTGATTCCGGAGGAGCTAACCTTCCTAGACAAGCTGATGTCTTCCCTGATCGTGAACATTTTGGTCGTATTTTCTATAACCAAGCCAACATGTCCTCTCAAGGTATTCCTCAAATTGCCGCTGTTATGGGTTCATGTACTGCTGGTGGTGCCTATGTTCCTGCTATGGCTGATGAAAGTATTATTGTCAAGAACCAAGGTACCATTTTCTTGGCTGGTCCCCCTCTTGTCAAAGCCGCTATTGGTGAAGTGATTAGCCCTGAAGACTTAGGTGGTGCTGATCTTCATTGTAGAACCTCTGGTGTTACTGATCATTATGCTCTTGATGATGAGCATGCGCTTGTATTGGCTCGTAGAGCTATTGGTACTTTAAACAGAGTCAAGAAGCCTCAATTGGACACTCGTGTTCCCGAGGAACCTTTATACTCTTCCGAAGAAATTGGTGGTATTGTTGGTGATAACTTGAGAAAGCCTTTTGACAGCAAGAACATTATTTCTCGTATTGTTGATGGCAGTAAATTTGCTGAATTCAAGGAGAACTATGGTACCACACTTGTTACTGGTTTTGCACATATCCACGGTAACCCCGTTGGTATTGTTGCTAACAACGGTATTCTCTTTTCTGAATCTGCTCTCAAGGGTGCTCATTTCATTCAATTGTGTTCTCAACGTGGTATCCCTCTTGTCTTCCTTCAAAATATTACTGGTTTCATGGTCGGTTCTTCTGCTGAAGCTGGTGGTATTGCAAAGAACGGTGCTAAGCTTGTCAACGCTGTTTCTTGCGCCAAGGTTCCCAAGTTCACTATTATCACTGGTGGTAGTTTCGGTGCTGGTAATTACGGTATGTGTGGTCGTGCATACTCTCCTAGATTCTTGTGGATGTGGCCTGTAAGTTTAGAGCAAAAGAAGAAGCGATAAGATAGTTACTAATTTTTATTTATTCTAGAACGCTCGTATTTCTGTTATGGGGGGTGAACAAAGTGCCAAGGTATTAGCTCAAATTACAAGAGAAAGCAAAGCAAAGAGAGGAGAATCTTGGTCCGAAGAAGAAGAAGAGAAATTCATGGAACCTATTCGTGAAAAGTACGAAGCAGAAGGCCACCCTTACTTCTCCAGTGCCAGATTATGGGATGATGGCGTTATCAACCCTCGTGACACACGTACTGTTCTCGGATTAGCTCTTAGCGCTTCGTTGAACGCTCCTATCGAAAAGACAAACTTTGGTATCTTTAGAATGTAAACAAAATAGACTTAGTTTTTTCTTTAAAAAAATAAAAATAAAAATAAAAATATACAGTGTTAAAAATATATCATTTGAACCCAGGGAACCAAAATCCCCGGTTTTCCTTTCTTTTTTCTCTCTTTCTCTTTATATATTTATTAAAAACTATGCCTTCTTCATGCAAAGAAATTAGAGAAGAGCTCATTGAATGTATGCTCAAGTCCGATTGTGTTTTAAAAAAACGTAATACTGTAAAAGAATGTTTCAAGGAAGAGAATAAAGCTGACGTTCCTTCTGAATGTTTAAGTATCAAGAAGAGTTTCGGCGATTGTCGTCGTGGCATGGTAAGTTGAACAATGAGTTTTTACATGTATGGCTTCTGATTCATTTACTTTCTTTTAATAGATGGATCCCCGTATGCGTTTCCGTGGCAATAAAACACAATAATAATAACCCATACCAATTGAATAAAAAAAAATGTGTATTTAACGTCAAAAAAGAATTACAATAATAATCATAAAAAAGAAGTGTGTTATACAATGGAGGAGGATTTTTTTTTCTTTTACGCACTTTATACTTATAACACTAATTTTTTTTTTTTTTGGTATCATCATCTTTTTTTTCTTTTAATCTTCACCAACAGGTACTTCTTCTTCCAAATAACGAATCAACTTTATACGCATTTCAGTTACCTCATCGCCACGAAGAATATCACTAACAAAATGTGCTTCCACTTGCATTTGTACCATCTCAAGAGCACCACGTAAAACACCACAATAAACATTTGAATACCATAAACCACCCTCTAAAGCTTCGTCAGGTAATTCTACAAAATCGGTTAATGGATTTTCATCAAAAATCAGTGAGAATTCCTTATTATCGCTCGACCAATTGGTGATGTTTGGTGTGATATTAAGAAACATTTTGAAGCCAACCTTTTATAAAAAATGAACTCTTTTAATTTCCCCTTTTTCTGTGCGTACATATAGCGCTATTTACCTTTGATACTGCTTCTGCTGTATCTCTAAATTCAGAACAACGACCAATACCAGATCTAGCTAAAAAATCTTCTATCATACGTTGTCCAATATTATAACCCCTAAATAAACACACAATCAGGTTAATGTCATGTAAAAAAAAAGTTGTTGTCATCTAGGTCATACATTTTCTCGAGTTGCTTATTGACTTCAGTATAATCTTCAAAATCTTTAACAAGTTGAACAACCATAGAACCATAAGTTAAAGTAAAAAGTTCGGCATTCTATTATTTGACCTTAACAACTTGCGCGTCTCTCTCTTTTTTAAATGGTCTACTTACAATCTTGTCTACTTTAGACTTCCAAACTTCATCACCTAAAGCTTTATATTGTTTCACGGCAGGATTAGAGGACATTGTCTTTTTTTTATTAGGTTTTGGGGGGTAGAAAAAAGAAAAAGTAAAAAAAAAGGGGGGAATACAAATTTAGAGCATGATGATATATCTGGCTAAACGTGACTGTGTCGAATTAGTTAACCCAACACTGTTGAGAAGGAATTGTTTAAACCGTTAATACCCCAACTGACATTTTCAGCAGTTTCTACATCTTTATCCATTTTTTTAATTTCTTCTTCTTCTCTCCAAAAAGCAATTTGAGCGAATACATGTCCTTTAATAATATTGGTATAAATCCAAGTAAATACAATAATGGATATTGAAGCTAACCCGAGTATAATAAAGCCCATCAATTGATAATTACCAACATCAGTACTCGTCATTACAATAACAACTTTAACAATAAATGAAATGATTAAGATAATACCCCAAGAAATAGTCATAAATCTCATATCGTGCCTAAATTTTGACATGTTATGGTATAAATAATCTAGTCTCTTTTGGGGAGAAGGTGGCTGTGTTGTTAAACGTAAATCATCTTGTTTTTGTAAATCTTCGCATTCATTTCTTGGCATAATCTGGTTTGCCATTTGAAACACAAGAGGCTTTAACTCAAATGATCCGATCTTTATAGGTAATGCCGATAATACACAAAGTAATCCCACAACTAATGGTACAATCGACTCACAAATAGCTGCTGTTTTTTCTTCAGGCTCAGCAATTGACTACAAATAAAATTTAGAATAAAAAGAAGATCATCCATTTACTAGCTTGTATTACCACAATACCGGAAATAAGAAAACTGACACCAGCCACACATCCGAGAGGATCAAATGTACGATCTTTAAGCATACGACTGATAATAACAATAACAATAACAAAGAAAGAAAAAGTTGTTAATAATAGGTACCATGATACAATCATAGTCGTCCTTACACAACCACAATACCCAAAGGAGGTGCAGATGCAACTATCATAGCGAGTACTTGACCTATGATAGGCTTTAAAATATTATACAATAAAATAGGCAAACCAATGCTCCATAAAATAGCAATGAAAAAATTAAGAATAGGACGGCCTCTCAGAAACCCAAAACTAAATATATCTAGTAACGTGCCTAAATCCATAGCAACCTCTTCATCTTGTCGCTTCGGAGCGTATTTAAATTTATTTTGATACTCGTCGTCTTCTTCTTCGACTATTTCGTTCTCGGTATTTTGTCTATTCTGTAAAAGCTCACTAGAAGACTCACCTTGATTGTCTTGATTCACTTTATTTTCTTTGTTAAATGGCCACACCATGAGTAATGAGTAAAAAGGAAGAAATAAAGGAAAAGAAAAAAAAACTTTTTTTTTTGTAGAAACCAGAGAAAAATTAAAAAAGCTGGATACGGTTTATCTATTTTACCGCTCGTGTTTACATCAATCAGTAAAGTTTAGCTGCTATTATTTGTACTGAAAAAAGTTACTCTCCTTTAGGTAATCATTCAATTATAAAAGTGTTAATTATCATGTATATTACTACAAATTAACTGCTTCAAGATAAAACTGCCAAAATGGAGTTTATATCTTATAAACGTTTATTAAAAGCGCCGATACACGTATTTATTTTATTTTATTAGCAACAGGTTTCAATGCTCTCAGTGTATAATTATCACAAACAACTAGGCGCATAATATCTACTTCTAACTACATTACGCGCACTCATAATCTCTAACGGCTAGAAGTCAACTCTGGTACATCGATTTATAGCTGACTCTGTACGCGTCAATAATAAGACTCTTATTTTCTTACCTTTCAAGTATATGGCGATGATACCATGACAGTTATATGGTTTGTAGAGACTTCTTTTTTATCGGTAGTATTATTACTTTTTAAATACTTTGGCGAAAGAATTATCCTCTTATTAGTCATTATTCCTTTCAAGTAACAAATAAACTAAAAACAAAAACGTTGGCGTAATACAAAAACCGAAAGAAGAAGAAAATAATTAGCGTACTGGTAAAGATTTGATACTATAATGGATAGTTATATCGATACTTAATTTTGATAAAGATTTGGATATTGCGATAGACTAAGTATTGTATTATATATCATAATGGATAAACTTTTTGGCATGTAATAAATAAATAGTTTTTAAATATTCGTGTTTTTCGTAATTGATATATTTATCGATCGTCTTTTGCTTATATTTATTTTATGAGTAATTTTAACGAATATATATATTTAAGCCGTCAGAGTCAGTTTTCCTTGTCTTATACATCTGAAATACACCACAATGCCTGGAATAAATTTATAACTGATAATAAAAAGGAAGTTTTTAACTAATTTTGAGACCTGTTTATTAATTTATGAAGAAATTGTATGAAAGCGTCTTGTCTTCGAAAATGTATTATCAACATATGTTATACGTAAACGAAAGGATAATAATCAAGCTGTTAGAAAGATGTTAATTCAGTAAACTTTACAAAGTAATTAATTATGTGTCATTTTAATACGTAGCTCTGTACTGTTTTAATTGATAATAATGAAGATTTTAATAGATTTTAAAATGATTCTAATGTTCGAGCTCTTGTAAATATATATATACAGCATATTTTTTTGTACAATAACTCGGACGAGCTCAAGAGCTATTTACAGTGTTATAATCCTTTATTGTTCGTCTGTCATCCATTTAAAACGCTCGTTTTACATGAATGTTTAGGCATTACTTCTAAAAAAGGTCATTTTAATTGTGATTGAAATAAAGTAGAATTGAAAGTCTGGAAACTATTATTTTGCCCAGATTTCGTAGTAAAAGTTAGTCATTAGGAAGATGTTTTTAATATCAAACATTGAAAACTGTTCGCTCTATATTTTTCTACTTTTTTTTATAATTATTAAAGTGATAGGGGGTTCAAGCCCTTTTGTTTTTCAGATCGTTAGCGATTACTCCAGATCAAATGTATGTATCTTTATAGAAAAAAAACAACGGTAATAGTATACTCTTTTAGGCGCTTATAATGCATTAAAAATTATATTATTACTAAAGATAATGAACGAGCAATTACTGTTTAAAGGTGTTTTTCTTACTTGATGCTTTAGCTAAGCGGACGTTAAGCTGGCGTTTTATTAAAAGCGTATCTACTCTCTCAGTTTTTGATGTAGCGCTTTTATTTATAAATGAATAAAGATAAACTATTAAAGATCTTTAATCTTTGTTATACTTAATAATAGTAGTAGCAAACTGAATTCGATATAATCACGAAAATAAAACAAATAGGTGAGCGCACGTGATAAAAAAAAAGTAAGGTTTTTTTTGCCCAAAAAAAGTAATTTTTAAACAGTGATCACTCTTTCAATTTTTTCATTAGAAATATAAATTAAAATGGATTAAAAGCGTATAAAAAAGTACTTTATTGTCAATGATTTGCCCATACCAAAAGACGAAGTGGATCCAGAAAAATCGCAAAACATTCGTGATTTTTGGCCAAAAAACAAAAGGGATTGACCCGCAAAAATGAAAAACGAAAAAAAAAAAACAAAAAAGTACGTTTTTAATTTTTTTTATCAAAGATATATTTAAAACAACTATTTTGTATTATACAACTTGGGTCCAAAAAGCTTTTTCTGTTTTTTTAATAAATTAAGAACCATTATTTGTTATAACTGATGAAATTAGCAGTGATTTCTTATGTGAGCGATTTTTTAAGCTGCAATACCGCAATAATTATCACGCCGCAATTGCTCTTTTCTTTCAATTATTTTGCTATTGTCCCTTTGGAGTGTTTTATTGTTACTACGTTTTTATAACCGACTTGCACATTTCGTTGCTACATGCTCAATGTCAAAAGAAAAAACAAAATACATAAATAAAATAGAAATATATGTCGCAAGTGGTGGATAATATTAAGAAAAGAAAAGGAAAGTAAAAGAAAAAAAGATATAAAAGAAAGATGTAAAAGGAATTGTATTTGCATTTGAGTTTTAAAATAGGGGCCGCTGTGGTACAAAGAAAATGCAACTGTCAATTACAGAGTATAATAACAAAAATATAATTAAAATAATATAAACTATAAGGCCGTACCCGAGAGAAGTACACTTTATAATTTTTTATTGAATAAAAGATAATATAATGAGAAGATCCAGCACCTCATTAACATGTACGCATTGCATAATTATAACTGTCAAGCGTTATGCCAAACGTTAAACCAAATAAGCCAAACATATTATATTTTACTGTAAAAATAACAGTAAACATTATTAAGAATGTTGCAGATAGATTATTAAAAGGAAGAAAAAAAACATTAAGGTAATGTTTACATTTAATGAGAATCAGGGCAGACATTATCTTTCCCTTTTTAAGAAGCCTTTTCTTTTTTATAATGCCTTCCTTTTTTATAATGCCTTCTTTTTTTTTTTATAATGCATTCTCTTTTTTAAGACATTCTTTTTTAAAACGCTTTCTCATTCTCTTTTTAGGACACTCATTTTTAGGACACTCATTTTTTAAAGACACTCATTTTTATTTATAGCTTTTTTTTTTTCGTTTTTATTTTTTTTTAGCCCTTTGGGTTGGGTTGCTAAATAAGAAAAAGTTAGAAATCAACTCTTTTTTATTTGCAGCAGAATGTTTTATGATACTTTCCTTCTCTCCTCGTATCACTCCAACTTTCTACCAGCCAGTGCTTATGGTACCATTTGCGCCATGCAATTTTTTTTTTTTGGGGGTTTACAGATTTGACCCATCTGCAGGGCTTTTTTCCAAAAGAGACAACTTGTGAATTTACATCCCCATTCCGCTTTTTCTTACCGCGGGGTGGGGATGTAAACCCACAACCTGCCTCTCCGGAAAAAAAACCACCACGGATGAGTCAAACTGCAAACACACAAAAAAAAAGATTACAAGGCGCAAATGGTACCATAAGCACTACTATTACAGAAAAAAGACTTGATCAGAGTCCCAAAAACTGTAATAATAGTTAGTAAATATCTGGCCAGTTACCTTTTGTAGTTGTGAAGAAAAAAAAAAGAGAAAAAAAACAAAAAAGGAAAAAAAAAACCGGGTCAATTTATACCCGTGATTTGTTGCCATAGTTTGTGTGACGTGTGACCTTTTTTGTGTGGCCTTTTTTTGTGGCCTTTTTTTGTAGTGTTGCCTAGTTACAGTGAAGCTGGCTGATATATACCAGCTATATATCTAACCTTTTGATTACTATTCAAGGTCTACTTTGGATTCTATTTGACAAACTTAATTATTTACCTGTGTAATAATTAAAGTACTTATTTATTTGTGGTACAGCAGGAAAATCACTATTTTCCCTTTTACACAAACGTCAGGCACAGATTATTTATGCACAAATAATCACAATAATCTATAAGCGGTTATCTTTAACACAATCAATTCAAATCTCACTTTTATATAAAATAACTATCCTTTTTCAAATTATTAAAAACCATCTCATTTTAGACTTTTAACGAATTTTATAGCAATATATCACTAATTGTCGCATATCTTCTATACCTGCTTTTGTCCCTCTCTCTTTCTAATAAAATATAACATAATAATGAATACTTTTTTTTTTATGAAGATGGACAGGAAAACATTTTTAATGAAAAAGAAAAAGTTTACGATCCGATTGAGGATGTTTTAACATATATCGATGATCCCAACCTAGTTCTTGAAACAATAACTAGTCGACAAACTTACTTGAGCATTAAGCGCCCCCAAAAAAAAAATGCTGAAGGGTTCTCACTTAAAAAGCAGTCGAAACCTGGTAAGTTAAAGCCATCAGTGAAGTTATACAACAATTACAGCGACTTCACCAGAGAAACGTTTATAGACCGTATGCTCGAAAATCCTCAAGAGCGTGGAACTGGTGGTCAAGGTTGCAAGGGACTTAAATAATAACTACTGCACTGCGTTAAGATGGTGGAAGTATTACTGAAGGGACAGAAGAGGTTGTGTATAAAAAGTCTGAATAGAACAGTGGTCCGAAAAGCTCATTTACAACCGAGCACAACGAGCTACTTGGCTGTGGGATCTTAATAAAACGGCTGTGGATAATGACCTCCTGTTATATTCAGACGACATAATAAATAATCTGACTGAGCGATTTGAAGACTTTGCTATATCAAAGCCGCAACTTAATAACCATTTACGAAACACAATACTCATCACAGTGAAAAAAAAAAACGACGCTTGAACCTAAGGCCTGGTTCTGATTTAATGAGCAAGATGTTATTCAATGATCCCACGGTTATGAACTTGGTTGTGCAATCATCATTAGGTAGTATACTTGTCTATTATAAATGCACTAGCTTTTAATACGTATACTATATTATAGGTACAGACATTCCAGCAAACAGTTATGCCGTAACCTCAAATGAGTGAGCGGATGATACAAGGTCTGACATCGTTTACGCAGCTGAAGGTAAACTATGGAGAAATACTTTGATTTAACACATAAAAATTAACCCTGAAAAGGGATAGTTATTTTATATGAAAGTGAGATTTGGGTTTTTGAAGAAGTATGTAAATGTGAAGAAAGAGAAAAAAAAATAACATAAAATAAAGTATAAAATATAAAATTAAAAGGAAAATATAATAAAATAATGGAGACTCCATTCGAAGAGTATAAATATTAGAGTCACAGCTAAATTTCTGGTCTTTTTGATTGTTCAGCATTGGTGGGTAGTGAGATAATTGATTAAATTATTTTATTATATTTTTGTGTATCTTTTTTTTTCTTCTTCTTTAACAATGAACATGTATCCATATTGTACGAATAAGTTATAAAAATTTAATATTATAACATTGATGAATGTTTTGATTATTTGACACAAAAATCAGTACTTATGGGAGGCGATGTGCGCGATTCCAGAAACTGGGAAGCAGACCCTAAATATTCGATGCAATTTTGGTTTATCTCTCACTTATTAGTGGATCAAAGCTACAAGGATTTTATGGATAACGACGATGCGAATATATTACGTAAATAATACGTGGGAGATAATTCTGATGGTTCTGATGGTGATAACAATGGAGAACATATATCTGTTGAAAGATCGACTGCTTCCACACGTAAATCATTTAGAAGAAGCCGTAGGAATGGCACTTCCTTCTTAAAGTAGTCGCCCCAAAATATAATGGATAACTGTGTGTTTCTAAAACGTAATAAAAACTAATTCATAAATTATATGTGGCGTTGGACACTACTTGAACAAACCTCATTATTTATTTGTATATTCTCTTGGAATTACTAGAGCTATCCTTAGTGAGAGGATTAATAAATGAAAGCTTAGTTTGTTGTAGGGGAAAAGTAACCCTCGGTTGTAAAATACAGACATGGTACTGATACTGTATTTAAAGAGATAAATAATATTGTCAAGCGTATAACAAAGAACTAAAACCATAAAAGTAAACTCTTCTGTCTCGAACATTATATTGTTCTTTTTTTTAAAAAAAAATAGGTTCTATCAATTTATCACTAGGGAAAATTGGAATGATTAAATAGGTTGTTATGGAAACAGATTATATTTTGACGGGTAATATTAATTTATTACTTATAAAGAGAAAGAAAAAGGTATTATTTCGTAAGCTGATGATACTTGCGTGAGAAGTGTTTTGTCAAGTTTTTTTTGTTAAAAGCAAACAAATCTGCACAATTTTTTATTATAAACTGCGAATACTTTCACATACTCTTTATATATATATACTTACTCTGGTAGTAGTATCACTACTTCCTATATAAAAAAACAAATAATATTGATGTTTCCCGAGAGGTACATAGTTAAAGAGATATAAAGATGAAGAAAATAAAAAAAATTAAAAGGAAAAGTATGTCTAATTTGTACTACCTTTTTTCTTTTTGCATGATTTGTTTACTTTGCTGTAAAAAAAAAAATTTACAAGCAAACCGAGCACGGTAACCTTTTCCAAAAATGGTTTATTATAAATATTTCTGTTAAAAATACTGCAGTTATAAAAGTATTAAATTGTAGAACACGTTTGGTGTATGGTATTATCTTGATCGTTTTTTTTCTCTTAAGAGCTTTAAAGCAACTGAAATTATCAAGGGTTTATCGTTAATGTTTGTAGCACACATTAAAAAAAGAATCACTATCATGCAAAGAGTTTTAGCAATTACTGACCATGCGCAATTACAGGTCCGAAAAAAATAAGGCGTGGGCCTGAGAGCTTTGAAAAGTAACCAATAGCCTTCTCTTTGAGGGTTTCAAGCTCCGTCATGAACCAACTTTTTTTTTTTTCACTTTTCAGAACCACAATTTGGTTGAAAGAATCCTTCTCCCTTATAAATAAGTCTGTAGATAAGCTTGTGCTGCCTTTTCAGGCGATCAAAGACGACCACATCTCTAGGGAGGGTGTGGTAAGAGAGGTGCCCGGCAGGTGTCCTATGTATGCAAGCTAAGTTGCACAGGTCTGTCTTTTCCCTTCGTATTTAAAATGAAAATGAAAAATAACTTTTATAGCTACTTAATAATTGCGAAAGAGTGGCTTTTAGGTCAATTCTTGGTACACCACTATTTACATCACCTGTTCCAATTTATGACGTATTTTTTGGTGCACTTCCAATAATAACAGGTTCTTTACATGTAAAAACGACTTTAATATCGTGATATTTATAGTACAGTTTCCTTTCACACGATGATTAAATAAATCATTTTTATCATAGTTGAATAAACCTCGTTTTATCATGGTTGAATAAACCCCATTTTATCATGGTTGAATAAACCCCTTTTTATCAGGATTAAAATCACCTATTTATTCCATTCTTTTTTTTTTTCCTTTTCTTTTCCTTCTTTTTTTAAACAATGAATTCATATACAAGCAAGTACCTTTTATACAATCAAATGTCTAAATATTTCAAAAGGAGCTTCCCTATGATATGGCGGTGTACCAAGAATTAACCAAACCTTTTTCTTGCTGTTTGTTCTTTGATACCAATATATTGTTATTATATAACGAATGAATCTGAAAATACTTCCTCTGGGAACTTTTCATTTAGTTTACTCACAAAGTATAAACCCGGTAGCGATTTAAAGAGCGAGTTGATGCTTGATGATAAATGAATCAGTGATCACAGCAGAAGATCTGGACAAAATCCACGATCAATGGACCAGTGCCAAAATAGTTCTTTTGCTTTACCAAGTTTAAAAATGACTTCCCAATTGAATGAGCCATGATCTTCACAGTACTTATCAACAAATTGCCAATCTTTGATTACTAAATTATTATCATTATTTGACAATGCATATCCTGTTGGCTTCTTTCGTGATTCGTCGATCGTGACTAAAACTGATCCAAACAATTTAGAGCACGTTTTCTTGGACTTTCACCTAGACCATCTTCAAGCAGATACGGTTTTGTCCTTGTACATTGATCGTGGATTTCGTCCAGATCCTGCTTTGATCACTGGTTCATTTTCCTTCAATCCATCACCGAAAATTTGTTGTGCAATGGTATAGAGTAATTGGATCGTTTCGTCGTCATTTCGATCAATATGTCGTAGTGACGGCTTTTGCTGGATAAGGAAATGTCCCAAAGCGACCAGTGGATTGAAGGAAGCGAGCTGCAATTGATCAGATATTGATGAAGAATTAAGCAAATAGCAAGATTCTGCCCAACCATGGCAAGGCAGCTCTAAAATAAAAGGTAATTTTTCTGAGGCAACAGCAAGATTAGTCAATTCTGTCGTGGTATTGTGAATGATAATGGCAAGTACAGTCGGCGATGCTGAATATCGTTTCATTACCGATAAATCATAATCGATCAATCGAGGATAAAAGGACATATTGCCAGTGTACTGAACTTTTACAACAATATGTGGCATAGAATTCGAATTTTTTGAATTAGACGATGTATATACTTGTAGTTTAAGAACCTATGGAGTCAATAAAAATATAATAATGTATACAAGTCGTATCAGTTGGATCTTTAAATAAAAAAATGTAACACGATTAGACTTTTGTAGCTTCTACCTTTTTTGTTTTTTAGTTAAAAATGTCCCAATGTGTAATAGATAGTAAATATAACAACAAAACAAGAAACAGAGGAACCAGTGAGCAACCATTACAACAACAAAAAGTTGATTTGTAGACATACCTACTTTTGTATCTAAATAACCTAAAGTTGTTCAATAGTTTATTTTCTTAATTAGATCCTTCCGTTAGATTGTCTATAGATCTTTTATGCCGTCAGGGGTATGTGCTATTTTTTTCTCTTTATTTTATAGGTAATGTTTCTGCTGTGCCAAGATCAAATCCCCTCAGGTTTTTGTACATGTTTAATTTTATGTTGCACTGTCCTTAAATTTTAACTTGTATAAATACGATATACGCTCCTGCAAAAACAAAAAGGGTATTTATAATAGGATCATATATTACTGTCGAGTCCAGAACATTTAACAAGAGAACTTTTAGATAGAATGAAAAAAGAAGAGAAGGAAAAGAAGAGGCATCATAGAGCTTAACGCTGCAAAAAAAAAAAAAAAAAAAAAAAAAAATCCCTAGCGACGATTATGGGTCTACCCGAAGAAAAAAGAGGGAAAAAAACTAAAACTTAACGACTCATCTTTAGGGACCCGCATCTTTGAAGGTTTCGGGGACATTTAATAAATTCGTATAAATATGAACGTCCTAATTATTACTATTTTTTTTTTCTCCCGCTTAGTTAATTATCTTTTTCTTTTAAAAATGTTGAAGCAATTGGCATTATTACTCGCTATTGGTGCCTCTACCATTTCAGCACTTGTTGCCAGAGATGGACCTGGTAACTATTTTTATGGCCTCAACTATGGTATCAATCCAGATGCATGTCCTAGTTACGAACAACTCAAGAATGACTTTGTAAAGATTAAAGAATACACCAACACAGTCCGTACATTCTCTATGGGTACATGTAACGAAGGCCAATTAGCTTTACAAGCCGCTAACGAATTAGGAATGGATATCTACTTGGGTATGTGGATCGATAGTGCTGCTACCTTTGATGCTGAATTAACCGCTTTGGAGCAACTGGTACAAAATAACCAAAAATTTGAACGTGTAAAAGCTATTATTGTTGGCTCCGAAGTACTTTACCGTAAGAACACCGATGCTGATACCTTGGCTGCTTATATCCACAAGGCAGGTCTTTTGGCTAGACCTAAAGGTATTAAGATTACCACTGCAGATGTCTACTACGAGTTCCCTCCCGTTGTCGTTGCTGAATTAGATTTCTTGATGATGTAAATATTATGACACAGATTTAATTTTTATTTATACTAATTTTTATTGTTAGGAACGCATTTCCTTACTGGGAAGGTGTCACTGCACCTCAAGGAGGAACTACATTGATCGATCACTTCAACTCTGTTGTAGAAGGTAGAGCTTTAGGAAAGCCCGTGCGTATCTCTGAAACAGGTTGGCCATCTGACGGCGGAAATTTTGATGCTTCCGTTGCTTCTCCTGAAAACGAAAAGTTGTACTTGTCTAATGTATTATGTCTTACACGTCAAAAGGGCATTGATATGATTTATTTCTCTGCCTTTGATGAACCTTATAAGACAGGTGTTGAATCACATTGGGGTATTATGCACCCTAATGGTACATTAAAAGCACCTTTATCCCTTGGATTACTTCAAAACCCCTCTTGTTAAATAATAAACTGCATACATATATATATATATATTTTTTTTTTTTTTTTTTGTCTTTATTTTTTTTTACTTTTCCTTGCTAAATATGTTCAAAAAAAAATAGTAATACTCTAGTTCATCGATTATTTTATAGTGTGTTTTTTAAAGTGTCTTTTCTTCTTGTTTGGTGGTTGATTCAATAACAACTTCCTCAATAACTTGCTCAGGTTGAGATTCGACAACAGGTGATCTAATCCATTCTTTGGGGAATTCTAATCTTTGCTTTGGCTTTGGTAAATCAAGAGGGATATCAGCAAAAGTGTCCTTGGTATCCTATTTTTTTTTTTTAAAAAAAAAAGCCCATATAGTTAATATCATACTAAAAAAAAATCACTTTTACGGTATATACCTTTGCTTCAGTAATTAACTTGTTTAAAGTATCAATCAAATATTTCTTATTTTGTTTACGGTGAGGGAATCTTTCACAAGACATGACTAATTCTTCAGTATTTACATTATATCTTGGGCCACTCAATAATAAAAGTTTATGCTTTTCGGTCTCGTTTAATTTCAAATCGGATACCTTGACATTTAATACAACTTTTTTCTCAACAGGATGTCCTTCTCCAACATAGGTATGTGACTTGAATCTTAAAATTTGATCGGCTGTAGGTGCTTCAAAAGGTTTAGCGAAAGCTACCAGGGGGGTGGGGTGTTAGTAGGGAAAGAAGCATTACTCTATATTTTTGGTTACTTTACCATTTAACTTGGGTAATTCAAATTCTGTCTTTCTCAAGTATTCACGTACTTGTCTAATATTTTCGAAAAGGTTGTGACCAATGGTGGTTTGGTCATCAAAGTCAAACTTTGGCATAAATTCAACATCGAATTTTTTATCGGCTTTTCTACGTTGTCCTCCCATTTGGCGACCTGCGAGAGCGATAGAAGTGGTAGAAAATTGTCTCAAAGCCAAGGCATTGCCCTTCATAACTGTCTGTCTCAACATATTTTTTAAAGAAGAAAAAAGAAGACTTTTTTGTTAGAGTAAAAAGAGTAGAAAAAAGTATTTTCTTTTTTTTTTATTATTATTTTGACTGGGGCCAAAAAAAAGACAGTGTAATTTAAACCCAATCAAAAGTGACTATTATTGTCCTTTCAAAAGTACGTTGGACTTATACTCTGCTGCATTAAATATTAAATGGATAGGTATACTAGGTGAGTAGATACAGTGGTACAAGTTACCGCTTGAGCAAGACTTTGAAGAACAACCAATACGGGTAGAATCTTTCCAGATCATAGTGATAAATGTACCTGCATCGTCTGTATAACCTGGGCTTTTAAAGTTGTAGTCTTTGTGTCCACTATACCAAGCTTGAATAGTTTGATTCCAATGACCATATCCTCGAGCAACATTATCTAATGCGTTCATCTTTTGAAGTGATGCTGTGTTCTTTCGATTGAATTGACATGCATCTGTAAATTGATTAGCTTGTTGAGCGAGTGCGTTATCCCATTTCAATTCAGGCGTATTATGTGATCTTCGAAGTCGATTATGAGTTAGGAGCACGGACTGACGGTCTCGAGCGTTGATACCTGCTTCTGCGATTAAAAAAAATAAGCTAAGAGACAATAAAAGTAGTATTGAATATAGCATTATATATAAAGTATAGTTATAAAAGAGAAAAAGAAAAAGAAAAAGAGAGATTACTCAATATAATTATTAATAAACCTAGTGACTTTATTGCGTTGCACTAAAGAAAAATCTAGTAAGCTAAATTCAGGTACTACAAAAAAGAAAAATGGTAGAATCTTTCTTACCAAGCTTATGCTTCTTTTTTGGTTTATTTTTAGGCACGTTTCTCTATCTCAAATTCTCTTTTTTAGTGATACAAATGAAACTTTGATTTTTTTTTTTGTAATGTGTAAGAACTAACTACAATTTTTTTTATAGTTATAGTTGTAGTTAAATTGAGTCGACGTATCAAACGTATAAATAGGTACTTCTTACCAAGATAAAGAGAAGTAGTACATATGATAATCTTGTTATAAACAAATATTGCTTTTGTTTGTTTTTTAAATGTAGTCATTTTATGAACAATGATAAGGTACCCTTTATTACTTAAATAGAGTATCAATGATGTAATTGCAAGAATGTTTCATATAAGAAGCCATATTACCATGATTAAGAAATTTGAGCCTTAAAAGTGATGCATCGATTGATTGATGGGTATCATATGCTTAATTCTAGGGGCTTTAAAGATGTTTGAAGGCCTAGTACTGGGGTTTTGTCCTACTATTTTAGCTGTTTTTATACCTGGTGATAAAGAGAATACTTTAAATTCCTTTTTAGATATGCTAAATAAAAAGCTTATTTTTTAATCGAGTTTAAAGGTCTAAACTATAGGATATACATAATTAAATACCATATGTAAAATGTTGCAAACTAAAAAAAAAACGGTAATTTAGGTATGACGAAACTGGCCAATTATAAACGCGAAGATTTTGATCAAGTGTCAACCTTGTTTTTTAATTAAGGGGAAGTCTTTCCGTACGCACGTTCAATTTTGTTTATTCGCGTTATTCTCGTAAAAAAAAGTAAATTATTGCATAAATCAAATTGGAGTAAGTATAGATGATTCAATATAAATATATCTAAAAATGAGATTTCCAACGCCCAGAATCCAGAAGCAGTAACTATTCGTTGTTAATAATGGATACTATTAATTAGTTTTACTGTGGCGAAACAAATAAACGAGCAAAAGTGGTTCAAGGAAGTACATGTATAATATTTAATTATAATATATGGATCTCAAGTATAGAAAACAAGAAACTGCCTGCTATAGAATAACGCCTAGTTTGTTATGTGTTTTATTTTCCGTCGTCATTACTGTACTCATAAAACTAGGCTGAGTTAGTGTTAGAGCTCTGAAAAGTTGTTTATCTTATTAAATAAATAAATGGTCAAGTGTCAAATATTTCTTGTTTTTTAATTAAACTATTAGACTAGCTTAAAAATGTAAGTAAACGTGATAAAAAAAAGAAGGTATATATCTTCTTTTTTTTTATTGGTAACTATAATTTAGAGTAAAGTCTCATCACAAATAGATTGTTCAGGTAACGGTACGTCTTTTATCAAGCCTGTTATAGGATCAACTTGAACTATTTTACATATTCTCGCCGAGAAAACTTTGGAGGAAAATACAGAAGGAAATATTTGATATTTTAGCACGCCTCTTACTGTAAGTTCATATGGGTATCTAATTAATAAGGACCTATTTTTTTTTTTGAATAACATTTAGAACAAAGTACGCTTTATTTATCTACATACATTTACCATCTTTCGTTGCCTGATATATCTCCTTTCGTTTCACCTGGGTTCTTTATTTGTATTTGGCTGGTTGCATCACTAGTTTTTGATTGGAAGTAAAAAACAGGTGCGGCTTCAAATATAAGTGGATCAATTAGTCGATTTACGGTGCCAATATACTCTATAAAAACATAAAAAAAATATATATACAATTATGCATCTAAAAGAAAATATGTAAACATAATCTTACCTTGTCTGGCACCAGTAATATCACGAGTTTTGTTATCATTGTCCATGATGGTTGGAACTACATGACTTGCAGCAAACACACTAAAAGCTGAATGTGACAACTGTATATTCCAATTATTTGAATTTCTACACACACATTTATTGGTAATAAGCAAATGATGTCAACACATGATTTTTTTTTTTTAAAAAAAATAATTATAATAATTACCTGGCTCTAACATGAAGGTTAAACATCAACTGTTTCTGAGTACCTAATATATTACTTATTGCAGTAACCTCTATGTCTTTTAATGGACTAGCCAAAAGGAAGAAAAAAATACAGGTAAATAAAATGGTGAATACACTAATACAGGTTAACATCTGACACCAACAAGATTTTGATTTGGTTGGTATTTTTCGCTTTGACCCGGATGAAGAAGAGTAATATAACAGAGGCGAGTTTTCTTCATCTTCTTCACCGCTAGATGAATATCGATAATGAGGTGATTGAAAATTGGGTGAATTAGGCCTTCGCTTTTCGAACTTAGAAGACATGGACTCGAGGTAAAACGATTTTACTCCTCTTACCGGTAGTTCGGATACAGTAGAGCGTAAACCGGGACGACGATATTTTTGACGAGGACGATCGGTAAAGTAACTGCTGCCTTCATCGTGAACTACACATAAAAAAAACTATTAATTTTTTTATTGTTGTTGTTGTATTTATCTATATATACATGGAGTGTTGTACCTGAAGTTTCAAGTATAGGTGGCGATAATAATGTCGGATATAGATTATGGTAGTCCGTAGAGTTGTAAACGTATCCATCATCCATAGAGTCTATTATAAACATTTAGAAGCAGATCCAAATATATATAAGCTTTAACTACCATCAACGTCAAGTACTGCTTCACTTAAATTCCTTGCAAAAATCTCTGTCGGAGTCGATTGCAATTTCTTCTTCTTTTTCCTAACGGTATTATTTGACTTACTTGAATTAACACTTCTTGCATCGCTCTAGTTTGAAACAAATTAATAAATATACATAAAATAAAATAAAAACAACAAACCTGTGACCCGTTCTTTCTACAATTTGTGATACTACTATTAGGTACATTATTGTATTCTGGAAATATAACAGGTTCGATGGTTATTTTGGAGCTTTTAGACTGTAACATTGTATTTTCAAGCCTTTCGAGTGTGGGAAATCTGGACGTATCCGAACTTCGGATTGGGTGTAATTTAGGTCGACTAGCTGATAATGACTTGTTTTTGTGCGCAAGTCTTGTTGAAGGGCGAAGATCTCCATCAATAGTTGAATCAGAATGTTCATGTTCAGGTACAATATTGCCAGTCATATTATTTTTTAACCGAGGTTTTATAGTAGTGTGTGAAAGCACAGAAAGAAAGAAAGAAAAAAAAGAATAAAAAAAAAAGAAAAAAGAAGAAAAACGAAAAAAAAAAAAGAATGAAAAAAGGGGCGAGTTTTTAATTACTGCATTGATACAGTCAGGCTGATGGATATTGGCGGTTACAAAAAAAGTAATTGATGGTTACAAAGATTTACTTTGTCAGTTAGTGCCAAACAAATTGTCGTTCAAATACCGAATATAAAAAAGATAATTCTAGGTTTAATTCACTGCACTTAATCGTACGGTGGTTAACTGAATTACTACGTAGCGCTTTGTTTCGAGTAGTTGAAATTTAAAATAATAAATATCTTATTCAATGAAAAGCTTAGAAAGGAGTTTGAGCATAGTACTTTACAATTTGTCGTTTGGAAGGGTGGCAAAAGCCATAAAGATCGTTAAAGCAAACATCATTACAAGTGTCGCCAATTCTAGAAGATAGAGTCTCCAGGCAGCTTCTTCATCGTTGACTTATGCTACAGCTCTCTTCTTTCCATTATTACCCTTTCTTTTCTTTTTATCTTTCTCTCCTGATCACATGGCAGTTTAAAAGTTTTGGATCCAATAATACAACGTCATATTCTTCAAAAACGATCTTTAACACCGTATCCTATCCATCTTTTGTCTATCAGCTTGCTCTCAACCATCTCTTGCTGTTCCTTAAGTCGTCTCACTGTCCACTGGCCCTATTTTATGTTATAATTATATTAAAACATGTACAAGTCCCTTTAAGATATAAAATAACAAAAAAATCGTCTTTAGAAATGTACGTCTTTATTACTTGGAGTTTTACAGTACAGCTCTTAAAGTTCATTGACATTACGGCTGGTTGTCACATTTAAGATAATTATAAAAAATAGGCGGAAAGCTAGAGTGATAAATTACTGTTTGGTTTATTCAGATGGTGCTACATATAAATATATTCATTATCTTTATTTCTTTGTTCGACGAGTTTATAGTTGACGGCATTTTAGTTTTTTTTTTTTTGGCATTCTTTTTTGACAAACTTTTTATCTACATAAAAACAACACATATAAGAAACTCGATAATCGATAGTAAATGCATAATAGTTAAAAATTTACATGGTTTCATTACTACAAATCAGTTTAATAGCCACTTTTTCATCTGTTTCTTGATCCCTTGTTTTACAACCGAACTAAAAACACCGCAACCTTATATCCACCATCCATGATTTCGCCAATACGAATATCTACTTTTTTTGAAGGATAAAAAAGTGTGTGCCTTATATTTAACGTGCAAAGACGATACTCCATAGGGGTGTTATTTTTCGTACTTTTTCTGGTCGGGTGTGTAGAAATATTTAATAATCTTCGATTTATTTCTTGTATTAGCAATTTTTGAGTATTTCATTCTAAAAGAAAAACAATTAGTGTTTGGTTTTCATTCGAAAGGAAAAAAAAAAGGAGGGAGAAGGATTTCGCAAACATAAAGAGGGAATAGTTGAAAGGCGAACACATGCATCTATTATCATTTACATTCACTTGGGTATGACCCTAAAAAAATAAAAGGGGATTTCGCAAACATAAAGAGGGAATAGCTGGAGGGCGAACACATGCATCTATTATCATTTACATTCACTTGGGTAATAACCCGAAGAGAAAAAAAAGGGGGGGGGGAGGTTTTCGCAAACATAAAGAGGGAATAGTTGAAAGGCGAACACGTACATCTACTATTCAGCAACTATTCAGCAAACATAAAGAAGGAATAGCTGGAGGGCGAACATTCACTTGGGTAATGACCATAAAAAAAAAGGAAAATCGTCGAAAAGTGAGACGTAAAGGATTAAGTCTATTCTGATTGGACAATACTCAATTCTAGGATCCTTTACTTTCATTGGTTTTCAATCTCCTCATACTATTGGTATTTGACAGCCAAGTTCTTTTACTTTACTTAATTCAACGTATCTTTTAGTTTCCATATATATTATCTTTAGCGAATATCAATTATCATAAATATCCCAATATCTTTTAACAATAAAACATTATTCTATTCTTTATAAATAATCTCTATTTCTATTCTCTCTATTCTTATCCAATGAAAACTATCTATTTTATACTCAGCTTGAGAATATTACACAGCATGTAAATACAATGACAATATTCTCTTGTAACACAGGGTTGTACATAGGGTAGGCAAGGTCGGGTATCCTATGATTTCCCGGCGTACAATCCTGTGGTCCGAAGGCAGTGGTCCCTGAAGTATCAAAATAAAAATGATTTTATTATAATAATATAAGTATCAGACTTGTTAATAGTTCAATGACTTTATAGCTTATTCATTAAATGTTAAAAAAAAAGGTTTTATTTGACTATATTCGTATCGAAATGTCTGCATATTATTCTTGCAAAATTAGTTAAGTTCGATTTTTTAAATACGAAAAATAATACAAATATTGACCGTAAAAGGCTTTTTTTATATACTCTATGATAATATAATATAGCAAATATTAGGTCAGTAATCCTGATATTAGTTCAAATGGTGTTTTTGAATGCTGTTACACGCGATCTGATAACGTTCGGACCATAGGGAGCATTGATTACTATTTTCGGACTATAGGGTACCAACCTCGCGGTCCCAGAGAAAACCATATTTAAAAGTCGATAAAATACATTGCCCAGCACCCGATGGTAATTGTAGTTTCAGAGAAATATCGATCGCATTAAATGGAAGCCAAGAAAAAATGGAGAGTCAAATGATGAAAAAATTAGGGTTCTCCTTTTTCATCAAATGTATTCATACATTATTTTTTGGTAACAATATATATGCAAATATCAATGGTTTTTTTTTTTTTACTTCTTGTATTTCATAGTAGCGTGGTTTAAGACAAGGCGATTATCTTTCTCCTTTGCTCTTTAACTTAGCCCTATAATCTTTTTTTGCTTACAATATTACAGGATAACCATCTACATGGGTTGATGTTTCAAGGTTTTTCATCCAATGACGACGCTTGTATGCTGATGATGTTTGTCTTCTGTTAAGAGGTCCAAACGGCTTTTCTCGTGGCCAATACCATATGCTATAATACATGGCTGTATCAAATGCTAAGTTTAACATTGATAAAACTGAGGCCTTCTCATTAAATGGTAAAATGGACCCTTCTTGGAACGCAATATTAACCGATCTTACTATATCAACTCATTATCATACTGGATCGATGCAAACGTTTAGATATCTTGGATTTTATCTTCTTTAAAATACTAACCGGCGTCATATAGTCGAAGATCAACTATTGTTAAATGTAACCACTTAGTGTCAAATATATTCTCAGCGGCAGTTGTCAATCTCGGGACAGACGATCCTTATAAATGTGTTGATTCTCTCAAAAATTTGGTATTCTCTGCGACTGCTAACGCCTACGAAGCGATTCCTTCGGCATCTCAGGTCACTCATCTACCAAGTTGTTTGGCAAAAGAAGCATCCTTCTATTAAGAAAGAAACGATCTTTCTATCATGACCCCATGGGGGTTTAAAGGCGTTGGATCCAGTACTGAAACGCCGTATTCTTCAAAAGCGGTGGTTGAATTACGTCTTCAGCTCGATTTCTTATCCATCTTTTGTCAGGTAAGTATATGAATATTTTACTTGTAAAGCATAAAAAAACCAGAACAGTTTAAAGCCTGTAGTTTTAAGGTTAGGAAGTATCATCGAAGAAGCTTAATATAGGAATGAAGGATATATCTGCTTTTTCTCAATTGCATCCTCAGAAATAGCGATAGTCATTTTGTTAAGTTATCTTTTTTTGCTAGTCTTTTGGACAGTGAGGACCTACTGGTAAATCCAGTACTGTAAGTAAAATGAGCTAAATAGTCGTATTTAATGACAATATATTATATAAAGTTGTTGAGAGCAATACAACGTCAAGTAATAAAAGCATACATTTTTAAGAGATGAATTTTTTCTTTGGTTAATAACTTAAATCAGTAGTCGCTACAGCATAACATATAAAAGGGATTTGTACTCGTTTTCATTCAATAATAAAAGCACACGTAAAGATATAAGTTTAATAAAATAAAATAAAACAAATTCAAGAAAGATCGTTCTGGTGCGTCTCTTCAAGTTTTCTCTTTCCTTTTTTCAAGCTTTCATTGCCAGAAGCATAAAAACAAGATGTTAATTTAACATTTGAATCACAATCTTCTTCATCTTCTTCTGTAAATATTTCAATTGTTTTTTCCATCATTAATCTTGCACACCAAACCAAAGGCAAGCATTTCTTAATCAATTTTTAACAAAGACCTTTCGTAGATGGATATTGAACAGTCTCCGTTTTTCGTACTCGACAAACGTAACCATTAGGACAATCCATAACTAAAAGTTTAATCTTCAAGCCTATTATTACATATAGTACTAATTTTTTAGCTGTCAGAAACAGACTCCTCGATGTTACTTACCAGCGGTAATAATAGCAATAGTTTCGATCTGTCTTAACTTGGTCGGTGCTATCGTTAAAAGTTTCATTAACATACCCTTCATGATTTTGTGAGCTTTAATTTGCTGGTCAGAGATACCGCCATCACTATACTCTTTCGAAGATTTTTTTGCTTCATACAATCCAAGTTCATAACTATCGTACTTAAACACCATATCCAATCGTTTTCCAGTCCTTTGACAATCTATGTTCTCAACAGACGATAACTTCCTTCTTTGATTCATTTGCTCATTGGATATCTCGCTTGTTTGTTCTCTATAATTAAAAATTAAGAAACTTTCAATTAAAAAATATAAGAATACACGTAAATTATATAATTACGAACCGTTTCGAGATAATCTGACCTTGATCAAAAGCCCAAGGAATCATATTCCAAATACGATCAATAATCTCATCTTCACTATCAATGTTAGAATGTATCTTATTTGACATAAGAATATCTAAACCCTCGATAAGAGATTTCTTTATCCAATAGTTATAAATATCAAGTAAAGGGTTGACATATCTCCTGGTCACAAGTTCATGCATTTGTAACAAACTCTTTGAAAAGCAAAGCATGTGTAGATGTTAATATCATTATATTTTTAAACAGGCAAATTAACTTACCATACTATTGTGATTGATCATTACACTTAGATTTGATCTAGTGACTTTTATAGCCTGAGGATCTTGGTTTCTAGATCCTGTGCTTTTTTTTATATATATAAGGTCCATTTTGATACCTAACATTTGTTATGTTTTATAATCGATGGTTCATCAATTATTATATATTCTATTTTATGTGTGATTTTACCACAATCAGTTTTATTTAACAAGCATTTTACGCTGCTTTTTATGCTTGTTGTGTTTGCTGTGCTTGAGCTTGTGGTGTGGTTGGTGTGGTTGCGATCGCGCTTGAATTACATAAATATGATTCCATTTATAAATGTCGCCTGCACTAGTGTATATATATATATATATATATATATATGTGTGTGTGTGTGTGTGTGTGTGTGTGTGTGTAAGTCAAACAGAGAGAGAGGGGTGGGGAGGGAAATTGCTATAACAACTAATAAAAAAAAACCGCCTCACCTGTGACACACATTGAAAATTGGGAGTTCAAAATAATCTTCTCCGACTTGACAGTGATGCTATTACCAATGAATAAACTAGATATATCGAACAACAAGGGGCTATCACAAAGCGAAGTATTAATACCATTAGGAATCCATTTAACATCCTATATTAAGTCCTAAAGCTCCTCGATACCAAGAGAGACAACCACAGAAGATGATAGCAGCAGTCAGGTAACAGCCGTGACGAAGATCAAAGGCGGCCATTATATTACGAACATCATCGTTTGAATAATTAATTCGGGAGCACTCAGGTTATGGCCAAGTGCGGTAAGAGGAGAAAGACCAACCAGAAGAAAATAAGACGAGGGAAAAGAACCGAGTCGACACAGAGCTTAAGAAAATTAAAGCCCAGTTGGTCAAGGAAGCGCAAACTGGTAGTGATACCATACATGACGGCAGAAAATAATTGATTCAAGTCATCATAACTAGACTTGAGAGTCCTAAACCAGACATCTTTATCCATATGGAAGTGGAATCACAGGAGTTTTTACACGCTGCAGTACAGCGACTTTCGATGTAAATATCGCTACATCCAGTTATTTCCAGAATCAATGTAAAAAAAAAACCCATAAATCTTTAATAAGCAAATATCGTGAAGACGTACTAGTGGAGTGATGAGTTTTAAAAATGCTGAAAGTTCATCAACCAGTAGATCAACCAACTCGAATTACAAGTTAACCAATCCAGAAAAAGAGCGCGTTACCGATCTGTACAATAGCATTCCCACTTCTGGCAAATGAAAGTTGTCTGCAGGAAAAGTTAACGATCAGATGAAAAAATTAGCAGAGGAATCAATATACGAACACCCAGTACATTCGCTGATACTTGACTCAAATGAATCAGACAGCACAGAGCACCACAATTGCCCAATATTCCTGATGATCTTGTCAGCCTGTTGTAATGGTAAGATAACTTTAAAAGAGAATAAAGTTAAATTAGCATTGAGAAATAAGATTGTGGTATATCTAATCCGACTTAAACAAAATAAATACCTTTGGCTTACAAACGAAAATGTAAAGGTAATTACAGAGGTAGAAAACAAGAACAGATAGAATATAAGTTTATCTATTGTGTGGTATTTATACGTTGTCGGGAATTAATGATAAAATTAGTAAGGTATTTGAATATTTAAATAGAGGTAGGTTGTAATGGATTAAAGTCCTAAGAATTGTTATCGTAATAACTAAATCAATGTAATGATCTTGGGTCATTACACCTGTAGTGTTGGGCAGAGATCAATTGAGAAAGTAGTGGTGTTATATAGTAATTAGGGATGTAGATCTAACTAAGAATAAATGGATATATCTAATAAAGTAATAAAGAACGGAAAAGATAGGTAAAATCAATAAGGTAGTGAGGTAGTGTATCTCTCTCAGAGTGACAGTTGTCTCAATGTACTACGGTAGCTCAAGACTAGAGCTACACGAAGAAGTTACAATCGAAAAACCAAAAGAGAATAAAAGGACTGATTTATTATAGTACAATAAATGAGACACCGACGGAATTCTTACGACTTCACCACGTCTGAAGTTGTAAATTATTTATTGAGTACCTTTTATAAAAGTGATTTGGTTCCTGTGCAAGGAGACCAGTGGCGTACAGATGTAACCGTAATAACCAGTAGTACAAAGTTTTCAAAAGCTTCTTCTAGCGAATCTTGTACCTGATCGTTTTTAAACCAACCATCTTTTGGATTTATTTCATTGATATCGAGTGGTTTACTTGGATCATTCGTCATTTGAGCTCTCATATGAGTTCCAAACTGATAAAAGTGGCGTAACCTTTCTGCTTGCCAGTTAAACTTGTTTGTTGTTGCAGACTGTTGTTGTTGTTGTAAAAACATTTCCAATGCTAGACTTTTATGGTCATATTCACCTGTTTGTACTTGCTCGAAATGGCTACCCAAATGCTCTAATTTTTTGTTATCGTAGTTCTTTTCAATAATATCTACTTTACCGGCAACGCGAAACTGTTCCATAGTACCGTTCATATACCTAACAGTAAAATGATGAATGAATAATGTTGATGACTAATAAATATACATGTAACTTTTTCTCTTTTTACCAGTTAAGTTCAATATTAGGATTTTGCTTCAGTTCATTTATTTTATCTGAACGTTTATCCGTAATAATAACCAACAAATCACTGTTCCAACCCGTGTTATCAGTATGATGCTCACCAGCGAAATCTCTCATAACTACCGTTCTAACTGCAGGCATGTTATTGGGCTTTACAGTTGCTATGGAAGCATAGTTTGCGGATAATCCAACCTTTTCGATATTTTCTTTCAATGAAGACTGAATTTTTCTTTTCCAAGCAGACATATTGTGTTTTTTTAAAAAAAAAAAAGAAGAAAGGAAAAGAAAGATGTCAATTTAAAAAGATTATCAGTCGTTTATTTAAATATATTATATATTCCGAAGTATTAAGATTTAAAGTAAATTATAAAGGACGCCAGGTCTTGTTGATGTGTTTTTCATCTTCTCATTGTACCACTACGACCATGATGGTACAAATTATCTAATTCAGATTCTAATGATTTGATATGGGCATGTTGGGACTCCAAATCCTTGTTTAATCTATCTCTTTCCTTAATAAGCTGTTGCTCCCATTCGCGGAATCTGGTTTCTTCGTTTCGAACCTTTTCAGTGAACGACTTTCGAAGTTCTTCTTCCTTTTCACGAAGCTTTGGGTTCTCTGCTTTTATCAACCTACGCATATAAATAAAATAAGTATAAATTATATTAAAAGTAAATATATATATTTTTTTTTTACTTTGGTTCACCAAATTTACGATTAGCCATTTGTTGTTGACGATAATATTCATAATGAATATCTTCTGTACTGGAAATCAAGTCAATCATATGCGTACGAATAAGCAAGTTGCGAAGTTTCTTGAAATCGCAATGGTCATCGTTTTCAACTTCTGCCACGCCCCAAGTATATTCACGGCCCCTTACTTGTCTACCATCACTTGTATTAACAATCTCAGTAGAACCAATGACAGAGTAGGGTGAAGCATTGAATATACTTTGGTTACGGTTCGTAGTTTCTTCATCATCACTATCTACTGCGCATGCATAAACACTGATATTATGATGTTGGATAACCTCACGAATCTATTATATATATATATATATATATATGAGTATATATATATATAAATAGGTGCTTATACAGTAGTACTTACATTATCTTTAAACTTTGCTAAATCTTTTGGTGCCAATGTATCTGCTTTAGCGATGACTGGTATCAAGTTTACTCTGGACCCAAGTCGTTTCATAATTTCAAGGTCTAATGGTTTTAAACTATATGTATTATAAAAAATATAAGCAACAACAAAAAAAAAACCAGTTTTTTTTTTTTTTTTTTTTTTTTTTTTTTTTAGGGTGTACCTGTGTCCAGTTGGTCGAATAAAGTAAAGACAGGCATGTACACGCATATCGATCTTTCCTTGACGAGTAGGTTGTTGTTCTTGTCTCATATAATTCTCATGTTGGTCATCAATAAATTCAACAATAGGTGCCCAACTTTCCCTATTGTTTACATAATCACCAAATCCAGGTGTATCTACTACTGACAACTTTACTCTAAACAACTTCTCTTCCAGTTCTATGTAAACTAATGTTAGTACCACACACAAAAAAATAAAATTTATTGCCCCTTTTTCTTACCTGCTTTCGTTATTTCAATTTCAACAGTTTTGTCTAATTGTTTATTATGCCTTTTCTCGGGCGATTTAAAGTTTTTGATAGTAGTAGAGAACAGTGTATTGACAAATGTAGTTTTACCTAAACCGGACTCACCTACAAATAAAAGTAAAAATTTAGTGCCAGGTTGTACCAAGAAGATGAGTTATTACATTACCACACACCATCAAGGTGTAATGAGCACCTTTCTTTGATATAATTTTATGCTTTTGGTTTGGCAAGTGAGCAATACCTACACCGTCAGAAGAAGTCATTACGCAGAAAGATAAAGAAAGAAAAAGAAATAAAGTAAAGAGAAAAAGAGAAAAAAAAAGAAATAGTAGAATTTTATTATTATTATTATTTTAGTTGATGGAAACTCAGCCTAATGTCACAAAGTGTTCTGCATCACCTAATACTAAACGTATCTTGTCTTTTAAAGCATCAATGGCGGACATTTTTCTTTCTAATATTTCATCCAAGTTGCCTAAATAATCAATAAATTGGTTTGACATTTTTAACTTGTTGTTTGTAGTTAAACCCAATGAAATATTTGTCAAGTATCGAGTTTCGGTTTTAGAGCATTCGTTAGTAGTACGAATTTGGCTACGATGTTGAGCAAGAAAGTCTTGAATAAGATCATTATTAAACATATGCTGTTGTTGCTGTTGTTGTGTTACGGGAGGTGGTGTAATAGGTGGGGATGTTTGATGTTGTTGTTCAATAATAGAAAAATCCGTATCTAACAGTAAATGATCTTCTGTTAAACCAGTTGGAAAATCTTCATCATGTAAAAACAAGTTATCCTCTTCCTCTTCTTCCTCTTCTTCTTCTTCTTCTTCTTCTTCGTCATCATCTGAAGAAAAAGATAATATTGGACTTTCACTACTATGTCTTTGAATTAGTACCGGTTCATTAGTAATAGTTCCATTTTTCAATTCTTTAACACGATCTGCATATCTTAATGTATTTAATGTGTGTTCACTATTTGATTGATTAGGTGATACAGTCGCAATCATACAGGTACGAGAATTTCCAACAAACGAATCTTTTAATACTTGTGTTAATTTACTTTGTCGAAATGGTGTATGTTTTTTATCTTGGTCTAGTGCTCGAATACATTCTTTTAAAGCTAATAAGCTCTTATTGATTTCGGCTCCCTCCATTCTTGTCTTTAGATCTGTCTCTCCTCTATCTGCTCCACGTTCACTACCAGCTAAATCGATAAAACTTAATTTACCAATAGGAGGAACAGACGTTTTTTTCTTGGAGGCAGGTTTAAGCAAAACTTGTAATATTGCATGAGAACGAGAAGAATCTGAATTTGCACCCGTACTTCCTATTATATGTACATATAAAGTTAAGCATGTATATACACTATTAAATAAAATAAAAAGGCGAGTCATATTACCTGTACTTCTCACTTGATTTCCATATTCAAATACTTGCATTAAATCAGACACATTTTTAATCAAGTACTCTTTTAATCCAACAATCACTACATTCTGCTTTCCATCTTCTCTTGCAAATAATTTTTTTCGGTTAGCTAATAAATCATATAATTGTCCCTGATAAATTTCGTAAAATCCAATCCATGCGCACAAATGTTGGTACTCAGGTAATTGTAACATATTAAAAATATCTTTGGCTGCTAATATATAAAGTCCGTGCTTTGGGTCCATCATTGTATATGTCTTGCCCGACCCAGTTTGTCCGTAAGCAAAGCAAGTAGCTTTACCTCCGTTAAATATGTACTTGACCAAAGGTTGTGCAGTTCTTTCGTATATCTAATATTTTATCAGTAAAATAAAAATTTTCTTAGCTTGTTTTTATTTGTTACACATACATGGTCATTAGTATTTTCTATATCAAACACATCATCAAAGTTAAATGTGTGCTGCTCAATATACTTTGTTAAATCAACCTTGACCCTATAAGGTTAAAAAAGAAAATAATTTAGCTTCGGTGCATACAAAAAAAAAGAAAAAAAGTATTGCGTATTATTTTTACTTTGGTTCGTTTACATGAACAGTTCGTACACTAGCAACAGGTGTAATATCCTTTTCACATTTTTCAATCTCCTTTTTTGAAAGTGGTCTTTTACGAACACAGACTCGAATCTTTTGGTTTAAATCACTTTGAGCTACAGCTGGTAACTTTTTCTGTTTCATGGCGGGTATACCGTACGTATTATGTACTCCATTATTCTTTATAATCTCTCGATCATCATCCTCTTCTTCCATCTCTTCTTCTTGTTGTTTTCGAATAAACACAGGTAATTGTTGTCTTTTGGTGGTACCATAAGGTGATTTACAACTAGCTTGGTTACCGGAGATTCTGGGTGATGATACGCTGGTAGAAATAGATGGCAGGTCCTTGGAAGGACTCTTTTTTAGGTAGGATAAACTAGATAGTCCGATCATATTGCTCTTTATCATGGGTAGCTTACGCTGTTGTTGTTGCGTTCTAGGATTAGTGAATGGTAGCATGGTAGATGATTTGATCATACCAGTAGTATATGGGTTAGGTGAAACAGACATCAGATCTTGTTGACGAAGTGTTTGCATAAGCTATATAAAAAAAAGGTCATAAGAACCTTTTTTTTTGAAATATAACAAAAAAGTATGGAGAATGCTTTACCTGGAATAGTCTCTTTCTGTCTTGAATTGAATTTATACCCAAACTACCATAATCTTGCATTGATATCTAAAATGTAAATAGAAATATGATTGGTATGCACATTTTTATATATATTTAAACAGGAGGATTAGGGTCCAATCCTTTTTTAACCCTTTATTGTGTGTATTATGTACCTGTGCTAGTGTATCTAATTGTGATACTCCGTATGATAAAAAGCTATAATATGTTAATACCAATTTTTTTCGTAGGTCGCACAAGTATAAAATACCTATTGTAATACTAAAAAAAAAAGAAATTGGGATTAATTCGTTTTTTCAAAATGAAAAAAAAAGCGATTGTTACACAGACGAGTAACTTACTTGGTCGAGTTCTGATCTTTTTAATGTTTCTAGTAAGGAATTCTCCATTCTTTTTTTTTAGAAAGAAAGAAAAAAGGTATATGTTTAAATACAAAAAAGAGAGAGAGAGAGAGAGAGAAAAGAAAGAGATTGATTAAAAAAGATTGAAATATGGAATCAAGAAAGGGGCAGGGCTTGTTATGCATAATAATTGATTTTTTTAGACTATGTGAGAGCACAGAATAGACGAGAAAATTTTTTTATAACCCTCGGACATACAAAGTCGGGTATTTTGCTTTATTTGTTTACTACTAGTATCAAGTAGTGTCCTTTTTTTACTTACGTCAGGTCTTTATTTATTATGTGTCCGCCCTCTGACAAAAAAAAAAGGCTTTAACAAGTAATCAATGCAACACGAAATGACATTCACTGTTTTATGATAAGTTGACATGTGTAAATATCGAAAGTTAAATCTTCTTGAATCGCCGAAAAAAAAACACTTTTTTTGTGATATGAGTTTATGTGAGTCATTAAGCTACTAAAAAAAAAAATGAGACGACTGCTTTGTTTGCTTCATTATAAAAAAAAAAAGAGATAATTATATACTTTTTATCTTTTTCTTTTCTCTTCACTTCCAAAAGTTATAAAAAAAAAATGATGGAGGATCTCCGTATTACTGGCTACAATGCCTTATTAACTCCTGCTTTCTTACAAGAGGAATTCCCTGCTGTAAGCATTATTTATTTATTTTTTTGACGCGAGTTTTTAACCTTTTTTTTTTTGACAGTCTGAAAATTCTCAAAAGACTTCTACTAAAGCCCGTGAACAATGTTCTCAAGTTCTTCAAGGTAAAGATGATCGTCTTATCGTTATTGTTGGTCCTTGTTCCATCCACGATACCGAAGCAGCCAAGGTTTATTGTAAGTTTATATTTCCAATTTACCAAAAATAAGACACATATTAATTCCTCGTTGCTTTTTTTTTTAACTTTAAAAAAAATCAGGTCAAAAGTTATTAAAGGTCAAGGAAAAGCATGACGGTGAGCTCATTATTATCATGCGTTCTTACTTTGAAAAGCCCAGAACTACTGTTGGCTGGAAGGGTTTAATTAACGATCCCGATATCAACAACAGGTAAAGAAAAAAAAACTTTTTTTTGTGCACCCTAAAAAGAATGCTGTTATTAATTTTTTAAAAAAATATATATAGCTACGATATTAACAAGGGTCTTCGTGTTGGTCGTAAGCTTCTTTGTGATCTTACCGATATGGGTATGCCTGTTGCTGTTGAGTTACTTGATACTATCTCACCTCAATATCTTGCTGATCTTATGTCTTGGGGTGCTATTGGTGCTCGTACTACTGAGTCTCAACTTCATCGTGAATTAGCTTCTGGTGTTTCCTTCCCCGTCGGTTTCAAGAACGGTACTGATGGTAATGTTCGTGTTGCTATTGACGGTATTGGATCTGCCTCTGCTCCTCATCATTTCTTGGGTGTTACCAAGAACGGTACTGTCAGTATCACACATACCACTGGTAACCCTGATTGTCATGTTATCTTGCGTGGATCCAATGAAGGACCCAACTACTCCAAGGAACACGTTCAAGCTGCCAGAGCTGTTTGTGAAAAGGCTGGTATTAGAGCCAACATTATGATCGATTGTTCTCATGGTAACTCTTCCAAGGATCACCGTAACCAACCCAAGGTCTCCAAGGACTTGGCTGACCAAATCGCTGCTGGTGATGATGCCCTTGTTGGTGTTATGATCGAATCTAACATTAACGAAGGTAAACAAAGTGTTCCTGAAGCTGGTCCCGCTGCATTGAAATACGGTGTCTCTATCACTGACGCCTGTGTTGATTTCGCTACCACCGAAATTATGTTGGATGAATTGGCTGATGCTATCAAGAGAAGACGTTGTCTTAGACATTAATTATAATATTCATGAATTATAATATTTTTAAAATTTCTAAGCATACACATTACGTCTCCTTCCTTGTTTATATTCATCATCCGTCTCCTATACATAAATCCGCTTCCATCATGATAAAAAGTAGAATATCTAGACTATTTTTAATAAAAACTATTTTATTTACCTATTCTCTATATATATAAAATTCCCGTCTTCTATAACTTAAAATGTGCATGCAAAATCGTATATAAATAGATCAAATTCACTGGTATCAACTTTTCTAAAAAAAAATCATATTACATATGTCAAGAAGCCCCTCCTTCCTTCCCTTTTGTCCCCTTCTTTCTTCTGACTACCCCTTGAATCTATTGAATAGCCTTACATATTTTGCACTTATACAACGACAAAAATTCCTAGCGAAATAGAATATTTCCTCTCACCGGTAACCTTTTAAACGATATTTAGTTTACATTTAAATACCAACAAGAAAGCTTAATATCGCTTGGGACAAACGGAATTACTATTTCTATATATTTTCCAAAACCTTAACTCCAAATATATATTTCCACATCCCCCCCAAAAAAAAAGAGTACTTACCAAGCAGTTAAACTAGTTGATAAAATATGATGTGCATCAACCAAATAAAGTGGCTATGAAACTCTATCGCTACAATCGAAATAGTCTCCCAAGGTGGAATACCGGGTTGCTTGATCATACTTATTTTTTGATGTCAGGGTACTTGGTGCTTCCTTTCTATTAGAGTTGACAGACGCCTTCTTTGTGCTTTCCAAAAAAGGGAAACCGTGTTCTTTAACTATTGTTTTAAGTAATATTAAACAGAATCAATGATACGTCAGCCATAGCCAAACATGCAAACATGTAAGCCCTCCGCGCTATACCAAAGCCATCCACATTATTATTTTATAATTCTAGCCAAGCCATTTTCTTTTCTTGCAGAAACTTCAGTATTTATAATAGATGTAAAAGATAAGAAGTAGCTGTTTATCATTACGGATTTACATCTGTTAGATAAAAAGGAAAGTTAGTTTAGACAAGACCCTGCTAAAGAATAAATGTAGAAAATGCTGTTCCTTTCACAAAGTGAAGCATAAACAAAAAATACATGATGTAGTAGCACTACAGCATGTTGACATATTTGTATAAATGATGTTTCAGCCATGATGTAATATTAAAGGTACAATATATTACTCTATCACGTTTCAATCATGCTATATTCTGTATTGTTCTATTGTGAGTCTTATTATATACACGATAAGGCTTAGTTACAATAACTGCAAATTAGTTATACATGATAAAGATGTGTGAGTAGTTGTATGTGTGTAAATATATATGCTAGGTCACATTACAACGTGCCCTTGAAGAATTTTGCAGTATTCTAAGTAATGGTGGCAAGAAATATAATCCAAATAGGTGATATAAATATACTCATTATCACAATACAATTTATACTATTTAAAGTGCTATAATACATCATAAGTTGTCCATTATCCTAAGAAAATCCAGACGTCACTTCTAAAAAAGGTAATTTTAACAATGTTTAAAATAAGGTGTTTTCTTTGTATAATTAAAAGTCAGGAAATGGTTCTTTTGCCCAAGTTACTTAGTGAAACTTAGTCATCAAGACATTGTCTTTAACATCAAATATTGAAAGCCGCTTGTTGTTTTATATTTTTCTCGATTTTTTCTACTTTTTTTGTGGTCGGTAATTTTTGCCATTTTTGATCATTTTGGGGGGTCAACCCCTTTTGTTTTTCGATTTTTTTCTCATATTTTTTGTAATTACTCCCGATCTACTTTGCTTTTTTTGTAAAAAAAAAACAAATGCCAATAAAGTACTCTTTTAGACGCATCTAACCCATCTAAAAGTATATTTTTACTAAAAACACTGAGCGAGTAATCAATGTTTAAAGTCGTTTTTTTTTTACTAAAATTTGAGTTAAGCGGAACTTAAAATAGCGTTTTCTTTAAAGCGTGTTTTCTCGCTTAGTTTTAGTCGTAGCACTTTCATTTATAAATAAACAATAAAGGGTTTTTAAAGATCTATAATTGTTGCTATAACCAAAAATAGTAATAAAAAAATACATTTTATGTAATCACGGAAATGAAAAAGTCGGGAAAAATTGTTACACAGAAAACGCGTGTCATTTTTTTCAAAAAAAAAGTTATTTTTAAACAGTGATTACTCTTTCAATTACTGAACTAAAGATTTGATTTAAAATGGATTAAATGAGTCTAAGTGAGTACTTTATTATCCTTGTTTTTTTTCACAAAAAAAGAAAACTTGGATCCGGAGTAATCGCAAAAAAACCGTAATTTTTGGCCAAAAAACAAAAGGGGTTGACCCCCAAAAATGAAAAACGAAAAAAAAAAACGAAAAAGTACGTTTTTAATTTTTTTTATCAAAGATATATTCGAAACAACTATTTTGTATTATACCACTTGGGTCCGAAACGCGTTTTCTATTTTTTAATAAATTAAAGATCATTATTTATTATAACTGCTGAAATTAGCAGTGTTTTCTTATGTGAACGATTTTTAAGCTGCGAAATCTCAGTGCCTTTTTTTTTAACAGTGATTTCCTGGTACAGTGATAACTTTATTTGTAAAAAGAATTGGCGTGTCAGCAAGTTTAAACCTTTCAAACCTTAGTTTTGTTTCAAAAAAGGATCTTTCAGGATGTACGTTAGACATGGCCATGTAAGACTAATGACTGTTCTTAACTGTAATGTGAAGTTATGCATAATTTATGAGAAATAGAGTATATATATTTATTTGTTTTTACAAGGCAAACTTTTATTTTTTAAATATGAAATGCGTTACAAAAATTAAAATACACGTTAACTTGGATAGGTATACTTTTTTTTTCAATAAACCAAATCCAATATATAAAAGGGTTCAATAAACATGATACGTCTAACAAATATTTTATAACAGTACCTGAAAAGAAGTTTATCGCTTCAAGAAAATGTATAACCTGGTGTCAATTGTGACAGCGCCATGGCGTTGAAATATATTTGAAGTTAGTCGCAGAGTGAGTTAGGAATAGTCCTTTTTTTTAATTGTGGACTCTATTGGTCATATTTACAGAAGACAATAGCGTTTTATTTTGTTTTATAAGAAAAAAATAGCAGGTACTTTGTAATGTACAATTAAAAGAGGAAAGAAATTTTATTTTTGTATTAAGTGTGAAGCATAAGGTTATTATTGAAGGTGCCTGAGGTTCCACTTGATAGCAGACTAGCGTTTTTTCAAAGATAGGCTAAAGACAGAGGAGAATACCCTTCCCTTGAAAACCAAGCTAGTCGAGGACCAAGTACGCTTATAATCCAACTTTTTTTTTTAAAAAAAAAAAGAAAAGTAACATACCTAAAAGTTTATGTATTTCTCAAGAGAGGATATAAGCAGAGTAAACAAAGGCCTTATAGGAAAGAAGAGGACCAACCATTTAGAGCGACCAGATTATTTTGAAGCGGTAGTAGTTTTTTTTTTTTGAGAATAAGGAAAAAAGTACGTGTTCCAGTACGTTCTTTTTCTCAATTTTTTTTCATGTGAACAATTAATTAGTTACTTCCATAAATGTTCATGTAAACAAAAGACTCTTTTTTTTCATAGAATAAGAAGTTACATCAATTTATCGCTAAGGAAAATCGATATGATTAAATTGGTATAGATACAGATTATATTTCTCGTATATTCTTTACAAAAAAGCGAAAAGTATTACTTGAGATGTAGATAATACTTGTGTGAGAAAAAAAAAGTAACTAATAAAAAGCATGCTTTCCTCGAAGTCGTTTTTGTTTATACATAAATGATCGGAAATAGGTAGCCGGAAGTATCCGATATACTTCAGTAGATATGAAGTAACAAATCTGCATATATATATATATATATATATATATTATTTAACTGCCAACGCTTTCACTTGCTCTTTTTTTTCATACTTACTCTAGTAGCATCACCTCTTCTTATATCCAAATATAAAATTTATTAATGCTATTGAAAGATGTACCAAGAAATAGAAGTAGATGGGTAAAGCTGAAGAGAGCCTAATTTGTACCACTTTCCCTTTTTTTGCATGGTTTGTTTACTTTGCACAAGTTAAAAGATAAGCAAGTTTTTTAAATATAATTTCCATGAAAACAACGACAAATCCTTGTTTAATTTCAGTCGACTCAGTCATATAAACAACGGAGACAGATAATCATATGTTGATTATTACCTTCTATATCCAGTTAACTCCATCTGTATTAAAGCAAATTACTCCAAACGAGATCTCAAAATGGCTCTCAAATGAAATCATCCTTATACTTCTAGGTATATTTAAGATATCTTTCAAGTAAGCGGTCTTATTTTCTAGATCCTTAAAGACAAAAGAATAAAGTCACTGTTAAAGTTCGACCACCTCTCTCGATTCTTTTGTTGAGGTGAAGAATCTTGTATCATTAAAGTCTTAAATCCCATTAAAACAGGCGCTGGATAAGAAGACGAAGAGGACGAAGACAAAAAACTCCCAGCATGCCCAAGACCACCACAGGAAGCCATTTTCTCCTCCGAAAAAAAAAACAAAACAAACAAAAAAACGCTTGAAAAAAGCCCAGCCCTAACCAGGATTAATGGTCCCAAAATAAGATGAATAACCGCTACACTTTTATTTATGAAAAAAAAAAAAAAAAAACTGTATGTCTACTACAGAAAAAAAAGAGAGGGTTGCTGATGCAAAAAAAAAAAAAAAAAAAAAAAAAATCTTTAAATAAATCTAGAGCATTACCTAACGTTCCCTGTACCTAAACTACTATTGCAACTAAACATTAGAGTTTGATCTCGTTAGATGCAGAACAATACCTTTTTTTTCAATTGCATGTGTGGAACTTTTTTTTTTATTAGATCTAGACCTGTGCATGGACCTTATTGTCAATATAGAAATCGTAAAACCGTATTTTTTTTTTGGAAATATAAAAAAATTGAACTGGACTTTAAACAATAACAACAAAAAAAACACATAGTGAATGATAACTACTATGTAACCAAAAAAAAAAAAGAGTTATCTGAATTAATTGAATGGATCATTTGCAATAGTACTAAAGCATTATTTCTTATAATTTTACCACATTTTTTTATTATTGGAGACTTTTCCATTTTTATTATTATTGGAGAATTTTTAATTTTTCATTTTTATTAAGCATTAAAAAAGATACACATTAGCCACTCTCACCCTTTATGTAATGAGAATGTTGCCCGGGAATGGCCGCGAGGAGGCTTGTATCATGCATTCTCTCTACTTTTAAGGAGAGGTAAAAGAGAGCAAGAGAGAAACCATAGGTCTTTGGTTAGGAAAGAAAATAATCGATCCGACGCGATAATACCAAGTCATATCACTATGGGATGGTGCTTTATTATCTTTAAGAGTCGCCTACTCAGAGAGTTTCCTCCAGTTTTATACACTTCCCCCATTCAATGCAAGGCATTACCACGCTCATTCGTTAGAAGATCACTGTCCACACACCAATAGTTGGCGTTACTACCAATGAGGGTCTCACCCGGATAAAGAAACAAAAAAGAGGGAATTTGCATTCTTTTTTATACTTTTTTTCGCGGAGTATAAACAAAGTTTTGAGTTTGAATCTGAAAAAAGTAAACCTCTGATTTGATACAAGAGACAAATAGGGAACAAGCCACATTGACTATTTTTCGTACTTGATGCGCATCATATTTTTGTTTTTTATGCAAATGCTTAGAAAGAAATAAAGCTTCATGTAAAAGAGAGCATATTCTTCAATTGTATTCATGTAAAACTATCTTTTTTTTCAAAGGGAGATTTAACTGGTTTAGTTTCACGGTAGTACAAGTATTTCACTTTGAACTTCAGACAATCGGAGAGGAGTACTTCAAATCAGGCACCTGTATATTTAAATAGTATAGTTACAGCCAGAGAATGTTGCAACCAAAAGAACATAAATCGTATTGTTTTCCTACAAAACAAAACAAACCTTTGAAAGTTGGAAACAGAAACAAAAAAATATAGCAAAAAAAAAGTGTGTCTTTTTGAAATGATGATCATAACAAAAGGTAATTTAAGGTATATGTTTATTTACCTAAAAGTCCATGTATTTTTCAAGAGAGGATATAAGCAAAGTAAACCAAGAGCAACTAGATTATTTTGAAGCAGAAGTAGCCTTTTTTCTTTTTTTTTTTTTGAAAATGAGGAACAATATCTTTTGCATATAAAAAAGCCATTTATGGCAAGAACTTTATTTTTTTATTTTATCACTATTCCTTTCCCTTTATTCCTTTTCTTTTTATCACTTTTTCTTAATAAAATAAAAGTTCTTTTGAACTTTATTTATATATAGGTTTCCGCCATGTTGTAACTCGTCTCATTCTTTGAAATCAGGTAATACTATTTGTTTTATGGTGACTCCTTTTTCTTCATATATGTTATTCTAGTTTATTTAGTTCCTAAAACTATAACTTTCTAAATTCAATATTTATGCTTATCGTTTTACCTCCTCCACTTTTTCTTTTATAATAATTTTTACCAACAATTCTTTTGGTTAGTTTTTATCAATTATTAAAGTTCCCTTTTCTAATTATTTTATTTTAAAATAGTTGGTATTAATAAAAAAATAATAATTAAAACAGCTGTCCACTTTACATATTAAGTATAAATTATGAAGATGACTCCGTATATCTAATATTCTATTATTTCTATTCTATATTTTCTATTTTTATTACTGCTTGCTTAAAGGGTGTTTACTTTAATAATTTTTGTTAAAAGGTAATTATTTCACTTGATTCAAACTTAATAATAGCTTATTCTGATTCTTTTTTTTAGAGGTATTGTCTTATTCCACAAGTGTCTATTCCCTTTTTTCTCTTTTTTTTTTATTATTGTCCGTATCAAAATATAATAACAAACTATAATATACACATATACCCTTCCATTTCTTAATATATACATTTACATATAAATAATAAAAATGCTCGCTTCTTTTTTATAATCTCTTTTTATTTTACTTTTATACATGAGTATATAAATATTTATTACAAAATGTGCTATTATTGAATAAATATTTTATACCATGACCTAATTAATTCCATACCGTCGTAATCCTGTTTTTTTATTAAAACTGCGTCAACGCTTAATCTAGCGATAGTGATCAGCCCAGCGTTAGTCGTAACTGAAGCGCTAGCGCTAAAACAAGCATCAGTGCTTGGAACGCTAAAACTCGCCTTGGTGACAGTATGGGGGGATATTATGCCAAGTAGCCTTAATTCCATCGGTAATAGGTTCTGCGCAGGGGATATTATGATTCAGGGGCAAGTATTCTTGTTCAGTATCAATAGTTTGATAGAGGTCTAGGACAATGTAATCTTGTCCAACGTAAGTATTGTAGTTGCGTTCAGGGATTACGACAAAGCTTGAAAAAATACGGTCATGTTTTAGATCTCGGCATTTCCCGATTACAAGTTCCATCCTCAGATAAAAAAACGAAAGATTGGACCGGAGAGCCATTCTCCTTTTTTCTTTGTAAATACTCCAGTGTTACTTACCTCTCGGAATTCAACAGACATATCGCAAATTGAAGATCAACAGCACCAACCTATTATGTAAATAATATACTAGTTGTCGAAACTAAAAGACAAAAAAGATAAGTACACTTATGTATTTTTTGCAACACAATTCACTAAAATATTCCCAGTATTATTGATGATGATAGTGAGCCTATCGAAACATTCTTCAAATCAAATGATAGGGAAAACCTTAAACAATATTTTGATATTTGCATAAAAGCTGATAAATCTTTTTTCTGTTCAGATAGTTTAAAGAAACAATTTGAAACATACAACATTGACAACAACCGAAATAGACACCAGCATGAATTAGACTGATTAAAAAATATATTTAAAATTGAATTCGAAAATTTCTTGGAAGATATGATCATTTTATAGCAAGAATGAGTTACTCCCGTTTATGAAATCGTCTCGATATAATGATAAAGAATATTTTGAAGATACACTTAAAAATCTTATTAATGGATCAGACAATACAAATTTGCTTCATACAAAACATTTAAAAAGGTAAAAGTCTTTTTCATTCAAATAATTCAAACAACTATGACATTAGTCGCATGTTCCGTATCTACACCTGAAAAATGGCAAGCAGTTGAATGTCGTTCTGCTTCTGTACTGCTCACTTGGGATGGCAGAGAGAATTTTATAAAAGTATTTGAATTATTACTTTTTTACTTGAATTGAAGAATCAAAAAGAAAATTTTGAAGTTTTAAAACAACATTTAGGTATAAATTTTGTAGCTACAGGGCAGTCTATTGAAGACATCTTGGTACATAATTTTAAAAAAAAAGTCTCCCATTTGGAATTAATTCACAAAGAATAACTGAAGCATGTAATCAAGTCCCCTTATCTCGCCTTGTCAACATTACTCAACACTCTAAAAATCATTTTGAAAAATGCTTAAACAAAGCCCTTCTACTATTTAGTAAAATGCTTTGTATTAATTTCAAAAATTGTTTTGATTGGAGTTCACAATGTATTCCACTTGAAGTTGAGAAGTGTTCCAAATTAAGTTCAGATTCTGTTCGAATTGAATCGGTTGAATGTTCCATTTTATTTTCGAATAATGTACCATTAAGTTCAAAAAATGTACGTAAATATGTGACTAATTAGGTGGGCTTTTGCTGATTTTCAATTTCCTCCTGACAGGTTATTTGTAAACAACGCTTTGCTAAATAAGTTAGAGCCGTATTACTTTTAACTGACCGAAACAAATAAGGGCCACTTTCTGGATAAGCATTCTATTTATTTTTACTAAATGTTATTACTATAACCGCAAAGTCTTTTACTGTAGCGACATCCTTATAAAACTACGGTTTTAAATTATTTCGTTTGTGTCAACAATTTGTTAAGCTTGTATTATTTGTCAAAGAAAGATGGTTACCATTGGTTTAACGTCCTGTGATTTAGCATATTTCTTTGATTTCTTTTATTAAAAAAAAAATGAACACAGGGTGGGAGTTATCATTAGAAAACGAACAAAAAGAACAATAAAAAAAATTTTCGATTTATAGAGCTAAAGTAATGGAAATAATTCCATACTAGAAATGAAAATAAAACTTTATTAAGAATCACATATATTTACAGAAAAATAAATAACAAAGAATGGTATAGGAGTTCGAGAAAGGGGTGAAGATCTCTTTTTTTTTTTTTTTTCTAAACAGGATGGATTTCAGTTAGAGCCATAACCATAATAAATACGACAAATAACATGATGATGGTAGCTACAAGATAACCAAGCCATCCGTGACCAACCCAAAGCAATCGTTTCACAATCTGTCTTTGGTTTCTAAAATAACTATAAAGCGAATATATAAAACATGTAAATCCTAGCCCGACAAATATATAAGATACAATTTTAGCGTTTAATGATACAGGTTCGCTTGTCCATGGTAAAGAATAAGAAGGTGCAAATTTTTTTGTTGGCATATCGAGTAATGTCATAAATCCTATATATGAAATATAATTATAAGTTTACTATGATAATTCTTTATATATATACACATATATAAAGCTCTTTCACCGTACCAACTAGTGCTAAAGTGGTCCCTGTTCTGACCCAGGTAAGTAAGTTTCGCTCATTAGCAAGATGGTCTCTGGGATCAGGACCATCGACAATAGTGTGTACTGAGAGATCCAAATACTTGAATATATTGGAACACTTTTCGTTGTTACAGTTAATGAATGACTCGGGTGCGTTTAGTTCGACGTCCATTTTATGTATGAAATAAATAAGCTAAAGAAAGGGATATCACTGAGACATAAAATTTTCTCAAGCTTCTTTATGAATTTCACAGGATAAATGTATATCCATTTAAGGTTTCAATATGATTTTTTAAGAGAAATGATCCCCTCACTATGTCATGCATACCTCCATATCCTCTTAAGTTAAAATTGGTTAGCTGTATTTCTAGGCTGATCTATCTGAAAATTAAATATCAAAGCGAGAATCATTACTTAAAACAGTCATCAATTGAGAAATAAAGCTGACAACTGTCTAAAATCGTGATTGTAGGAGACTTGATCAAGTACAGTAATCCTGATCAATGTAAGCTTTAGGTCTTCATATAGAAGTTAAAATATGTTTAGAGGCTTTATTTAGGCTTAGTAAAGAGTTTACAGGCAATACACAATAAAAAAAAACATTTACAATCTGTCGTTTAGAAATGCATCTTTTAAAGATAGAGGGCTTCGTCCAGTCCTGATATATAACTAGTTGACCAGTTCATTTTTCCTGATAAATTATTCTAAAATTCTTGTCAGCGCTCTCAACAATTTCAGTTTGGGTGACAGTTGCGTCTTGTTCCTTTTCGATAAAAAGTTTTTGTCAAGAACATCATTTTCTAAATCGGATGAGGTAGTTTCAATTGTAACATACTGTAGAAAAGAGTGATAGTTAATGAATAGAGATTTAAAAAACAATTCTTCAGCACTTGAACTGAAAGGCTTAGATAGGAACATGCAGGGTAATTATATAATTATGGATACTTACTTTCTCATTGAACATTAACTTTTTTTAAGACTTAATAAAGTATCTCTTGACGGCCAAAAAGATTTGTTTAGTTACAATTGATTCTGCTGGGCTGATATCAGATATGTAGGTAATTTAATATCTTTTTTACGATAAGGTGCAGAAAAAAAGAAAAAGAACGTCCAAAAAACAGAATATTGATTATATCGAATAGGGAATTTCCAAATATTGAAAAAATTCTTATTGATAATCTTCCTCACACAAATCAAGCAGACGCTATCAATTGTGCTGAGGCAATTGAAAGCCCTGACAAGTTTCTTTCAATGTTTAATGGAAGACATGGCCTTTATCATAGATCTAAATAAGGACAACTTGAATTTTGTTTAATTTATATCTTTTGTTCGTTACTTGTTTGATTTTTTATTCACTTCTATATTCAAAGCTATAGATACCACTGTCAATTTCAAAATTTTATTTCTAAAAATTGCTGGATATTGTTTATATTCAGAGGGATTGAGTTGCATTGACTTTTTTGAGCAGAGAAATGGTCTCTTTGGATTTTCACCATAACAAATTTCAACATTTTTCAAATCATCGATGATTTTAGAAAATTTAGTGACATTTCCTTCATTGTAAGGTTCACAATAAAATATATAAATTGCTTGGCCTCTAGATATAATAACCATCGGATTTGATAAAAGCAAATGAAAATATAAACAGCAGGTACAGCAAAGAATACACAAAAAAAGGGATTCATAGCCACTGTAAATTGAGTTTGAAAATACCTTAGGACGACTGGATTAAAAAAAAAAAAACTAAGGGATGCTAAGTGTAACCTTCAAGCCAAATTTCTCTTTTCACATATTCTTTTAAAAATGGGATGTAGGTAATAGAGTCTATAAAAGAAAATATACCATAGTAAACCAAAAGATATAAACTCGATTTTTTTTTTAATTTTAATAGCTTAACTTGCTTCATCCTCGGAATGCCATGTTTGAGTTTAATTCGCTCCCGTTTCTCATTAATAGCAATTTGTTTAGATAATATGGTATTTGTTTTCTTTCCACAGCATTTGATAAAACTATAGCGATAGCAAAACACGATTTCTAAAAGACGGTTACATAGTCGAATGCGGACCTGTCATTTATTACGGTCCCCTTTTTACATTTATAATAGGTTCAATCTCGTCATCACCAAATTTAAATCCTTGTTTAAAAAACGTATTAACACAACAGTAATTTCTTGCAAACCATTCCTAATATATTGACAGAAGCACCTTTTTAGAACTGTATCAATTAAACATGTCTCGTTTATTTAATAATTACTATTTGGTACTGTCGAATATGTATTAGAAGCGGCTCAAGTAAAGGTTTCTTATGACAAAATCCCACTTTTTTTTGAATTAGATATGTTTGCAATATGTTTGAAATAAATTGAAGCGACGTGCTAATTTATCTTTATTGAATTCTGATTGAATCTAATTAGTGTTATTCTGTGAAAACAAGCCCGAAATAAAAAATAAAAACTTTAAAATTCGAAGCAGAAATTATGTAGTAACCAGATGATTTTGCATATAAATTTACATGGAAGGATTATATTCAAGGGTGAACCGCTTTATTTTTCAGGAATCTCCTTTTATTATTACACAACGTATATTATTTAAATCTTTTTATTTTTTTATTTTCTATTTTGATCTTTACTTGGTTCTTTTTTCTTTTTCTTTTAAATTATACATAGTTCGTATCATTCATGAAAAGTGGTGTAAGTTTAATTATACCCGCAGGTCTGCTGTTATTTTTGAATTCAGCAGAAGCCGGTATCTTTCTTAAAGCCAAAGACCCTTTTATTATTCAAGGTAAAAAAAAAAAAAAAAGGAAATCCTTTTTTTCATTAAAACTGTATACTAATGTTCTCGTTGTTATAAACAGAGGCTGTTTGGCTCTACTCTAATTCTACTGCAATTACTTCAATTGCACCTGATGTATCCGCGAATAGGTTTTCAAACACAGTGTCGCCGCTATACAATGTTCCTGAAGCATATGTGTACGGTACAAAGGGAGTGTTATACAATCGAGAAGAATCATGTTCACCCGATACGATAGAACAGCCAGTCCCAATTCCATTTTATGCAGATAGCGCCAAGTCATCAAAAGTTCCCAAAATTGCATTGATTAAAAAACAAGGTGGCCCTTGTTCCTTAGTGGAAAAAATTAAAAATGCACAAAAAGAGAGCGCCATCGGCGTCATTATTTACGATATCAGTGAAATGACATACGCTGATCAAGATTATAAAGCGGTAAAGTTAAAACCTCCTTATATACCTTTTTTCTCCTACTGTAGATAATCCCTTGTATAACTCCTCTCACGTACACACAAACTGATAATTTGTATTTTTTTTTTTTTTTTTTTTTTTTAGGGAGTTCCGCCTGATAGTGAAATTACTATACCTGTCTATTACGTCGATCATAAAATAGGCTTAGCATTATACTACCAATTACAAAAAATGGCTGGTGTGCCAGTTGCCACGATTGCTACCTGGGATAGTAGTCATTTAACAACTCGTATCTCTGTTATGGTTTCTCTAATGCCTTCAGATAATACAAAAGCTACTGCTTGGGAATTAACTTTACTTGTCATGCTTATCCTATTGGGCACCAGTATTGTCTTTTCAGGTATTCCTTTTTCTTTTTGATTTTATAGGTGCATTACTCTAATATCTCTATTTCAGTGGCTATGCATTTCTATATGTGGAAGAGAAACAAAAGACTTCAGATAACGATGGAACGTAGTCGAACGACTGCAGCAGCAGTAGCTTCATTACCGATGGGTAAAGCATTACTATCAATTGCAAGATTATATCAATTTCCTACAAGAACAATCGATACAACACTGAACGAAGAAGAAAGAAAGAAGGTCGAGACTGTTTTATCTGACGAAAAGAAAAAAGAAGCGCTTATTAAGAGTACTGCATTAAAACCAACAGTAGAGCCGCGAAAAAGTAAATTCAAGTTTGGTAAAAAGACAAAAAGACCGGATTCTATCGCCTCCATTGCAATTAAGATAGATACGCCTGTAAACAATATGTGTGTTATTTGCTTGGAAGCTTTCAAAATAGGTGACGAAGTTCGTGAGTTACCTTGTCATCACGAGTACCATACCATATGTATCGATCCTTGGTTAACCTCAAAATCTTGTGAATGTCCCCTTTGTAAATTTGATTGTTCAGATAGTAAGTCTGAGGAAACAATTGCAGACCCTGACGGATTAATGGCTGCTGCTGCTGTACCTGGTTTACGTGGCATGGTTTTACGTCCCTACCTCCGATTTAAAGCAAATAGACGCAGAAGGGCAGGTCAAGTTGGTGTAACGACTGATGTCGAGCAACAAGTTAGAAGACCATCTAGAGTATCGACTATGGTACCTCCTCCTTCGCCTGGACTACTAGCTGCAGTTAGGGCAATTGAAGCAATCGAGACACCTATTACTACTTCTGCAGAAATAGATGAGCATTACCAGGCCTACGAGGAAGCACAAAATAATAACAATCACGACCAAGAAGAGAGTGAGCAAGATGAAGATTTTACTTCCATTGCTTTGAGTCAACCACGTCAAAGTACTGTTACAGAAAGATCTGAAACCACTCAAAATCAACAAATATATGAAGAGTCCAGTAGTCAACCTCGATACTCCGTTTCATCTTATCACGATGATGCTGGTACGGTTCATACTGTTCTTACGACAACTGGAGCTAGTGTATCCACTTATGCACCAACCTCCGATGGAGGACCACTTCCTGATATTGATGTATCCTCTATATCTCTCTGTTCAATTGACTTGGGTGGATTATCAGAAGACTTTCATAATACTTTTAATAACCACAGATAGGGTATTATTTCTTCTCCTTTTTTTTTTTTAGCTTGATTTATTCTTTTTTTTCATACACATTCGGATGCATTCGACTGTATAATTTAAGTACCCTAAATACACCGTATAATACATAGACTAATTTCGTAATTCCAAAACATACGCCAAAAGGTGTTTTTTTCGTCTCTTCTTAAAGGAAGATTATTAAAATCTCAAAAGGAAGGTTTTATTTTTCCAAAAGGTAGTTTTTTATGTCTCAAAGTGTCTTATTTAACCGTAAATCAACGCAAGGGATCGCACCTTTGTAAGAAATTGAGGCTGTTACACAACAACCTCAATAGCAGTAATATTTTAATCCTTCTTGTATCACTATAAATAACAATCATTTTGCCTTAGCTTCAACCCCAATTTATTTCTGACTATAAAAAGAATATAGTATGAGGAAACCTCTTGTTCCTTCTCTTGTTTTTAAAAAGTAATTTTAATTAATAAAGATCTATAGGATGCATCCTGTTCTTGACAATAAAAAAGCAAGTATCAGTAACTCTGCTACCACAGATGCAAATGATTTAACTAATTTAGAATTGAATAAAGAAGCTGTGAAAAATAATATATCTTTTATGGACAGTTCTTCTACGATGGAGGATACTGAAATGGAAGACCCCATCGACGTGAATGAAAAAATTAATAAAAAGATGTGATACTAAAGTATTACATCAAGGTATTAGATTGTACTAATATCAAAGTATTACACCAAGATTCAGTTTCTTTGTGACCTCTTCCTGTTCGTCCAACAAATGAGATAATACAACCATAAGGTCTATTACCTTTAGCCATTTATGTCGTTGTGCCTAATCTACTGAGGTTTCTATTATCCGAAGCTCTTGATATCTGTAGCCGAGCTGAATACGGCTTACATTAGCTTTGGGAAGTGTGATCGAATTTTTGATTGTTTGAACACCATAAACCTCAATTTTAATTATTAGTAGCTAAACTATAATGGTGGTGTTTGTAGCAAAGTTAGTGTCGGAGTAAATGGGCTAAAAACCATGCTCCCCTACTGGACTTTATTTTTCCCTTTACTTTTCACCTCTATCTATAAAAAAAATGCTTTTATTATTAAAGAGATCGACTGCTACACCTATTTCTAGTCATTTTATAAGGTGTTATTCGACATTACCCAAGAAAGCTTCGGGAAGATTTACTAGTAATAAGTTGATCCATGAACCAAACGAAACTCATGTCAAAGATGTTCAGCAAACACTTGTATATATTGGTAAAAAAAATAAAATAAAAAATAAATAGAGTGAATCAAATTTAATAGCGTGTACTAATTATGATCTTCTTATAAAAAAAGGTCCTTTTGCTGAAACTATGAGAAGATATAAAATGACAGCTTCCTTCTTTGGAATATGTGGTATTTTTGCAGTACCAGCCTTATTAAGTACAGGCCAAGCACCTATCATGAGCGTTGCATTAGGTAAGATTAACAAAGGACAATGCAGTGCCTGGGCTGACTTTTTTTTTTTTAGCTGGTGTATCTGCAGTTTCTCCAGCAATATTTGTCCATTTATATACTAGCGGTTATGTAACCAAGTTGGTTGTTTACGATGATATAAAGAAAGTTGAAAGAGAAAGAAAGAAGCCTAAAGAGATGAAGGATAAATTTATTGGAATTGAAACAATATCATTCTGGGGTAGATTTAAAGAAGATAATATGTGGTTATCACAATTAAAATATAAGTCTACACCTAAAGGAATCACATGGCAACAAAAGATAGGTGCTAAGAACATTTATACTTTAGAACGAGAGATTATCGAGGCAGATCCTTACTTGAAGGCTTTAGCAGATCGCGTCCAACAAAAAGAAGCATGATATCGCAGTTCCTTGATTGGTTCCTGTGACATTGCATTTATAAAATAAAAATATTTTTCTTTTGAATCTCCTCACTTTGAAAAAAAAAAAAAGTATATCTACTTCTTTTTTATATTTTCCTTCTTCTTCTTTTCTTTCCCTCCCTTATAAATTATGCCAACATCATCATTAATGCCTAATTCACTCGCTAAAAGAACAAAACGTAGACCCTCTTATATTAATCTTTCGAGTGCAAATAACAGTTCATCTAGCTTAACAAATGCGGATGTATTATCACCACGCACACCCCGAAACATTACAAAATCTAGGCGCTCATCAGTGGTAGCTGAGCATATGAGCGAGGCAATTGCCGCAGCCAATGACTCCGTTGCATCTATCTCGGGACCTCCTCTTTTATCTGACAGCACAAATTCTTTCTTCCAGGATATGGCTTCACAAGACGATGAAGCTATCCGATCCGAAACACCCACTTTAAGAGCAAGAAATTCGAATGAAGATTTAAACAAGCGAAACAGTAACTGTAGCAACAACCGTCGTACTCGATCATCTTCTATTTCTAGTTTATTTGGACCCACACATGTACTACCTAGTTTCGATGTTCATGCTTTATATAAAATTAAAACAACACGTTCATCAAAGAAATTGGACCATTTTTTTGGTGAATTCGCACCACATGATATTTGTGTGAAGGAAATTAGAAAAGAAGGTTTAAAGGCAATCTTGGAATCCAAAGCACCACTGTGTTATTTCTTATATCACTTATTACAAGAGTACAGCAGTGAAAATTTGGTAAGCGACTAAAAAAAAAAAAAAAAAAAAAACGGAAGCTGAAAAAAATACTAATTTGTACAACATGTTAAGTTTTTCTTTATCGAGTTGGAGCAATATGAATCATTTACTTACACCTCACTTGGTCAACAATTAGCAACTGCTCAACATATTTTCAATACCTATTTAACTAGAAATAGTTACTTTGAAGTCAACTTAGATGACAAGGTCCGTCGAACTGTAACACAATCATTAGAAAAGAAGGACGCAAAGAACTGTTTCGATTCCGCAAAAAGAGCTGTCTACACACTTTTAGAATCCAGTTATGTGCGATTTCAAAACACAGATACCTTTGAAGAAATGGTAGTCGAGTGCGGTAAGAAACTTTTTTTTTAATTTTAAAATTCGAAAGTCAGTATGATATTAATAACTACTTATTATTTGTAGGTGAATTAACAGCTCATTATAATGACAAATCACGTAGAGCTGCAGTAAATAGACTATTATCGCATATTGAACAGCAGCAAGCAAAAATTTATAACACAGAAAGTAACAATACAGCGCTTCGAAGTGTAAGCCAAACTACTAGAAGGCGACATGAGTTAATTAAATCAATGATTCATGAATTCTGTCGAACCTTAGTAGGTGTAGAATTTACTGAATAAAAAACCCCCTATTTATTTTCCTAAAAAAAAAAATGCGAAGAGTAATCTATTCCAGTACGTGACTTTTTCACTTTTTTTTTTTTTTTTTTGGAGGAGGAGTTAATTGTTTTGTATTGTGTATTATGTCATCTTATGAATTGTGAGAAATAGCTGTTAGTAGGATCGAGTTAATTGTAGGTAATTTGGAGATAGTAAAGACTATAATATACACAATAGCGATTTTAAAACCAGTAATTGGAACTAAAAACAATTATTTGAAGGGAGCACGTTTCCAAATACTTGGTAAGAATAATCCTGTCAGTTGTACCTGCCCTGAAAAAAAAAGGTACGACCTTAAATTTATAACGGTACTATTTTTTTGTTATAATCGATATACGCGTATGTTTTTTACGATTGATTTGCAGAAATACGCATGCCCAAGTTTGATTGTAGACATGAGGCTAAGATTACCAGGATAAAAAATTATCGATCGTGGCAAAAAAGGCAATTAAAAGTGATGCTTTCTGTAAGACACTTGATTAAAAAAAAAGAAGACAATAGCTGCTGATTAAATTGATGGATTGTAACTGTATATAGATTAGCAGTTATTCTCCCGTGGGCTTTTTTTATTTAAAAAAAAAATACCGGAGGAAAAAAAACCTAATATTCGGTTTTAATTTATATCTAATAAATTAAAAATTATCAGCCATTTCATTAGCTTATTAAGCCAAGTAGAACAAAGCTAATTACAATTGCTGCTCTAAAATAATTTCATTATTTATTAAAAACACATCTCTAAAGTAGAGGCGGGTTTATAATTCCCAGAAGGCGGCTTTTACATTTATTTAGACAGTTACACCATAGTTTTTTTTTTTTTTTTGTAAAAGGCAGTAATCAATTTTTCATTTTATACATTAAGACTGACGATGGCAGTAATAGAAGAACCTTTTTTTTCTCTCCAAATACATAGACTATATTAGGAAAGTATAAAAAACTGGGTATTATTTAGCTATTCTCCTCAAGTTTTTATTTTTATAGTTATTGTCGAATCGTCTCCGACACGCCATGTTAACTTATTGGCTTATTTTAAAGTTTTTTTTTTTATTTATTTGATCTCTTAATTATTTGTACTTGTCAATATGCAAAAAAAGTAAAAATAAAAACGTTACCAATTTTTATCCCGTAACTTAAATTGCCTAATGAGCTCATGTATACTCGGTAAAAATCGCGCGAGCGGTTATTATCCCGTTTCCTTTTCCCTTTAAACCCCACAAGTCTTTCCAACATCTTGAAAATAATATTGTCTTCTTAGATCTTTTCGATCTAAAAAAAGAAAAAAAAAGATTCGGTCACTTTTACCAAGTCTACTCCAGTCATGTACAACGTGCAATATAATATAACTTTTCGATTACCAAACGTAAAATTAAAAAATACAAAAAAAAAAAAATAGAGTTTAATAACGACTTATAACTTAAATACGGCATTTGCATCTAGTACTAGAGGGTCGTCTCATCATGTCTACGGATGGATTTATCCTAAAGTATAATAATAGCTGTAATAAGAAGAGCAAAGAAAGCTGAATGATCTAAATAGCCCAATAAAATTATCTGAAATAGTAAAACTGTCACTGCATTCTATTTAAACTATTACTACTTCTCTAGACGTGTTAGATCTTTACAGGGAATTTAAAGGATATTATTTTATCGTGGATAAAAAATATAAGTAGTAAATGTACCTATTATCGATAAATGTAAAAAAAAAAAAAAAAAAAAAAGACTTCTTTTATTCTAGTAAAAGTTATTATAGGGAAAATCTTGGTGCATAGTTCTATTTGCACGGTCGATCCAAAAAAAAAGTTTTATTGTACTTGTTTAATTCATGCGACAAACCTTTTTTATGATATACTTCATGTTAATAATCGATTCACTCAGCTGTCTTTATTCTTATCTCTTGCGCCACAGACGAATATTATACACGTATTACATAGAAGATACTTGCTTATATATGAGTTAATTGTTAAAAGAGCATAACAGTGTAAAATTTATTTATTAAATAAGCACGTAAATATGAAAGCGATTTATTCAGAATGGGGGGGGGGTTTCTTTCCTTTTATCTTCTAGTTAACCATAGCTGAAATAGTATGCATATACATTAAGTAAAATATTTAATAAAATAAATAAAAAGCTCTTATATTTGATGTTTTTTGCCCCAAAAAAAATGCATTCTGCTCCATGGTCCAGACAGCTTTTGTAAAGATATACCGTTCTCGAGAAAAAAATATATGAAATCATTCAATAATAAAGGTACGGAATGTACTTGTAGAACTTTCGAAATACGGAAAACTTGAAAGCCATTGTTCTTTTTACATAAAAGGCTGCAGTTAATTTTAAAGATCCTAATTTTTGGTAGATCTCAGATTTATCTAGATATCAGATGAGTAATTTCTAAGGTAATCCTTAATTCAACTTTTAATCATTATTAAGTCTGGTTTAAGTAATAATCAAAATACCTGACTTTTAGCCATTGAAGAATATCTTTTTATTTTAACAATGATTAAAGCATTATTTTTTTATGATATTGTCTTTTAGAAGGATACTGATAGACCTTTTTATTTCTTGCTTGTCTTCCGTGAATAAAGAAAATTTGATAGGCAGCAAATGGATAGTAGATAGTGTTGTAATATACTTTAAATCCATACTATCGCTACCATCTAAATACGAAAATGTTAGTATACTCAATTAGAAATACGCTAGCAACATTATCGATGATAATTGACGCTCCTGAGAGTAATTTAACCAATGGGTTAACTTGTATTAACCAGGGTATCAGAGCTATTTTACCTGTATTTGTCGTTTGTTGTCAAACAAAAACAAATATCCCTTTTAGGAATAAGTCTCTGAAAATCATAATGATGTCAATGCTCTTATTAGTTTTACAAAATGGTAATAAGGAAGAGATCATTATCATTAGTTGTATTATACTTTACATAATAAGAGTATACCTTTTCTAAAGAATTCGTTACTATTTGTTTAAAAGGCATGAAACAAATTGATGTCACGCAAACGCCAAGCGTGTGTGTGATACACTAACCTAAGCAAAGAGTGCAGATCAATTTTGCTTTGAACCCCGTAAATTTTTTATTTTGAAACCCATCATTTTTTAAGCTTACACTAAAACCTTTTTTTATTATATTTCCTTTCTTTCTTGTTTCTCCATACAGAAAAAAAAAAGAAAAAAAGAAATGGAGCAAGAACCTTTTGTTGCTCCCAAGTCAACTGAAGAGTTTCGACATTTATTTCCTCCTACTGGACAACAAACACCAACCGAAGAACCAGTATTAAAGCCTTCTATTTCAGAAGGAACAACTAGTAGTATTTCCACCACTAGTTCAGTCGTTTCAAGCAATGCAGGTATTGACTACGTCATTGTCTTCAAGTTTCCAACCAATGTGACTAAAGGTGATGAGACTATTACTTCACGACCTCAGTTACAATCCCACGTCGCTGCTTCACTTACTGATATCACAACACGTTTAACAAAGGTCAACCTTCGTTTCCAAGTACGTCCTGGAAAAGAAGACGGAACTCTTTTAATTTTAGTAAGTAGTCCCGTGGGACCAATTAAACAAGAATACAGACAAGAAAGGTAAAATATCTATATAACATGGATAATCTTGTATTTAATTTGTGTGTGTGTGTGTATATATAGAGTACGTGATTTTTTGTTGGGCGTACGCGTAGATGAAATTGAAGATACCTCTACTTCTACTGCTGTCACCGATCAAGCATTCAATGATTTAACTGACGCTGAAAGATTACGTTTAGTTCATGAAATTATAACGCAGCCCGAATCAGATGGTGGAGCTGGTATTTCTGTACACGTTGATGAATATGTAGATAGTATTATGCCATTACATGATGATAAATTTAACAATGTAAAAAGAACAAAAGATCGATAGCAGGGAAAAAAAAAAAGGATTTTAACGATTTAATTATATATATATATATAGGCTTGGTTGAAATCATGGTCTACTAAATGGCTTATTACCGATAACGACTTGTTAAAAATCCGTGATCATTTTGGAGAAAAGATTGCTTACTACTTTGCATTTATCCAAACTTACTTTATTTGGCTTAGTGTCCCAGCTGGTTTAGGCCTTTTAGTTTACCTTACTCACTCCAACACATTAACTATCTGGTACTCACTTTCCATGTTGATTTGGGCTATCCTCTTTACAGAGATGTGGAAACGTAAAGAGCACGAGTTGGCTATTCATTGGGGAGTTCGTAATTACTCCAAGCACGAAAAGAGAAGAACCGAATTTAAAGGAGAAAAAATGGTCAAGGATCATATTACTGGGGAAGAAACACCTTATGTTTCAGCATGGAAACTGTTTGGTAGAAGAGTTGCTTCATTACCTGGTGTTGCTGTTGGTGCCTTCTTATTAAGTATCATTGTTGGTTTCGTTTTCCTTCTTCAATTATTTTTACATGAATATTATAATGGTCCTTTCCGTCAATTTTTGGTAAAAAAAAAAAGAGTTATATATTAGCATTTAATATCTTGTAACTCATATTTTTTTTTTGATGCAGCATTACACACCTACAGTAGGTTACGTACTTTTAATTCCTACCATGACCGGTATTTACAGCAAGTGGGTCAAGATACTTACTGACTGGGAGATGCATAGAACAGATGCTTCTTGGGAATACAGCTATACCCAAAAGATTTTCATTGCAAACTTTTTAGTCGGTTATCTTTCATTAGTAAGTAACAGAGAGAAAATAGAAAAAGATACATGGTCTAAAATGTATAATTCTTAGTTTATCACTGCATGGGTTTATATTCCTTTCGGTGATCATGTTATACCCTACTTGGTTGAATTTAACGTATCTCATGAGCACAAAACTGTCGATTTCTTAAGATTACGTGCTCAATTGGTTTATTTTGTTGTTACAGGTCAATTAGTTGGATTCTTGACAGAGATGGTTGTTCCTTATGCTCTTAAGCGTATTATGCCTGAAGCTAAGAAATTATCCGAAAAAGTAACAAAGAAGGAACGTAAGAGTAGTAATACCGATCTTGCTAATATAGCTGATGCTGAGGAAGCCAAGTTTATGGAGAAAGTATACAAGGAAGTTGCTTTGGGAGAATACAATATTTATACTGATTATGTTGAGATGGTGATCCAAGTAAGATATGAATATGAAATAGATGAAATAGATGAGAGAGAGAGAGAGAGAGAGAGAGCATTAACTTTTTTTTTTTATTAGTTTGGTTATGTTAGTATGTTTTCTACTGTTTGGCCTTTAACTTCTGTATGTGCATTAATTAATAACTGGGTTGAAATCCGTGGTGATGCCATCAAAATCTGTAAATACACAAGGTAAAAAAAAAAGTACGATCACAATAATAATATAATTATACTAAACAAGTGTATATAACCTGTTTAGACGCCCTATTCCTCATCGTGCAGAAAGTATTGGCCCTTGGTTAGGGAATATGGAGACATTAGTCTGGTTATCTTCAATTACCATGGGATCATTTGCTTATCTTTTCCATCCTTCCACCAACATTCACTCACCTTACACTCCCATCTTTACTTTACTTGCTATTTTATTATCTGAACATCTCTTTGTTGCTCTCAGGGCTGGTGTTCGTGCTGGACTTTCATTAGTTCCTAGCTGGTCAGAATGGTTAATTCGTAAAGAGGAATATAAGCTTAAAAAGGTTTGGTTGGAGCGTATGGTTGGAAACTATAAACAATTTGTAGAACGTAGTGTTGATCAAGAGAATGGTAACGCAGATCTTACTGATGCCTTGAGTACCAAGATTTGGTCTCATCATTTAGATAAAGAAGTTGAGTGTAACCAAGGTCTTCAATACATTCAAAATGCATTTAAAACCACATAAAAAACTTGTAATAAAAACTGTAAACATTTTTATAACCCCCAAAGAAGCTTATCAGTGTAATGAATAACATTTACAGTAAAAAAAAAATATGCAGCAGAAATAATTGTACACATTCTATTTAACTACACGCTCAGGAAAAAAAAAGTGTGCCGTATTTGAAAATAAGTTGTAACAAGTGTAGAACATATAGAAATGATTAAAAGTGGCCCCCAGTTTATCAATCTATTTATTTCATCCGTCTTTTTTTTTGTTATTCTGCTTTAAAAAAAGAAGCTTAATATATTTATGGTATAACAGTTGGGTGAAGCGCATTTGGGCATCTTTAACAAGAAGTATTCTTATGCACGGCGGTTACTTTGAGAAGAGCCGTATCCGTTTGTATAGACATAAGAAAAACGAGAATGCAGTATAAGGTAGGACGCATTTTTCCTGTTTTTACGTTCTCTTTTAACTTATTACCAAAGTATGAAATGAAAACCAGACGAACAGATGAGGAACCAAATGTTCCTAAAAGAAAAGAAATCAAAACCAAGCAAGAAAGCGAGAGAGAGAGAGAAAAGGCAAGGAAGAAATAGCATGAAAACTTTTAGTATTCAAGAGTGTATTATCTACCAATGTTATTTATAAATGAAAGGATAATAAACGAAATTATAGATGTAGTATAACGAAATAAATCATACAAAATAAGCAATTACTTGTCATTTTAATACTATTTTAATTAATAACAATAAAGTTTTTAATAGAATTTAATGTTTGAGTTTTCGTAGAATAATATATATAATATATTTTTCTGTACAATAGCTTGGTTGGGTTCAGGAACTATTTAACTTATTATAACCCATCATTGTTCGTCCGTTATCCTTTTTAAAACATTCGTTTTTATACGAACATTCAGGCATCACTTCTAAAAAAGTAATTTTATTAGTGTTTAAAATAAGGTGTTTGCTGTGTATAATTAAAAGTCAGGAAATGGTTCTTTTGCCCAAGTTACTTAGTAAAAGTTAGTCATCAAGTCATTGTCTTTAACATCAAATATTGAAAACCGCTTGTTATTTTATATTTTTCTCGATTTTTTCTACTTTTTTTCGGCTGTTCATTTTTGGCCATTTTTGATTATTTTGGGGGGTCAACCCCTTTTGTTTTTCGATTTTTTTTCTCATATTTTTTGAAATAACTCCCGATCTACTTTGCTTTTCTTTGTGAAAAAAACAATGCTAGTAAAGTACTCTTTTAGACGCATCTAATCTATCTAAAATTATATTTTTACTAAAAACACTGAGCGAGTGATCAACGTTTATAGACGTTTTTTTTTTTACTAAATTTCGGATTAAGCGGAACTTAAAATAGCGCTTTCTTTAAAGCGTGTTTTTTCGCTCAGTTTTAGTTGTAGCACTTTCATTTATAAATAAACAATAAAAGGTTTTTAAAGATCTATAATCGTTGCTATAACCAAAAATAGTAATAAAAAAGATACATTTTACGTAATCACGTAAATGAAAAAATCGAGAAAAATAGTTACACAGAAAACGCGTGTCATTTTTTCCAAAAAAAAAAGTTATTTTAATCAGTGATTACTCTTTCAATTATTGAACTAAAGATTTGATTTAAAATGGATTAAATGAGTCTAAGTGAGTACTTTATTATCCTTGTTTTTTTTCACAAAAAAAGGAAACTTGGATCCGGAGTAATCGCAAAAAAACCGTAATTTTTGGCCAAAAAACAAAAGGGGTTGACCCCCAAAAATGAAAAACGAAAAAAAAAAACGAAAAAGTACGTTTTTAATTTTTTTTATCAAAGATATATTCGAAACAACTCTTTTATGTTATGCAACTTGGGTCGAAAACGCGTTTTCTGTTTTTTAATAAATTAAAGACCATTATTTATTATAACTGCTGAAATTAGCAGTGTTTTCTTATGTGAGCGATTTTTAAACTGCGAAATCTCAGTGAGCTTTTTTGAAGCAGTGCTTACAGTTATAAAACGTTTTTTTTGCGTGAACCAAAACTTTCCACCTTCTTTACTATTAGTATTTCTTTACTTGTACAGTATTTTCATTGCTGAATATGTTCTGATCGATTAGATTATGCGGTCATCGCTGTATCATAAACAAGTCTTTTGTGGTGAGTTGACAGGAGTCTCGAAATCGTTAAACGAAAATTGACCAATCCAGTACAAGTATTATTTATATCAACCACCTATCTTTAGGTTGTAGCACACATAAAAAAAATATTTTCGCTTTTTCTTTGTTGAAAAAAAAAATAACCCTCAATATGGACAAGTTATTACCGTACGAGACTTTAACAGAAATAATAAGCTACTTGAAGAATGACCAAGCAACACTTGTTCAATTAAATCAAAGCTGTAAAAAACTATACGAATTAACTATACCAAGTTTATACAAATCACCTCAATTCACAAGATTCACAAGCTTTGAATCCTTTGCAAACTCACTTAGTCAAGAAAACGGAACCTTTGTTCGTCGTATCGATTTACATATGGTCCCTCATCGTTGGGATTCATCAAAATTCACTAGTTTGTTAACAAGTATCACAGAAAAGACACTTGACCTTGAAATGCTTAATTTGGATTTATGCTCTCAATTGTAAGTTGGATATATTATGTATTTTTTTTTTTTTGAAAAAAAAAATACATGTCTAATATATATATGTGTGTATAGAACAAACAAGACATTAAAGAAAATTACAAAACCATTACACGATTTGAGAATATTATCTTTGGATCAATGTACAATGATCGGTGACGAAGCTATAGAAACATTGGTTGTACAATGTCCGTACCTTCAAGAACTCTATTTAGGTTCAACTCATATTACTGATAAAGCATTGCAATTGCTTGCTACAAAATTTATTTTATTGACACATGTGTTTATGCCTGGATGTGAATATATATCAGAACAAGGAGTTAGTGTGCTGACGACAAAATGTAAGACTTTAGTGTATATTGATATCAAGGACTGTTATAACGTGGTTGGACATGTTGATATACCAAATATGCTTCAAAATACAGATACTTTGAATAATAGTGATGATGCTTGGGAAGATACAGATGATGATGATAATGATGATGGTAATTAAATTTATCTATAGAAAAAAAAAGAGGGGGGGGGATATTTAAACAATAAAAAAAAAACTTTTTTTATGCAGTACAATGGTTGTCTTTCGCGATCTTCTACTTCTAATCGTTTTAATATTATACCTATTGTATACTCTCGTCATACAAATATTTTTGCAGTATATATTTCATAAAACAAACAATGGCATTGGGGTCCAGTTGTATGTACAGTTTTTGCATTAACACTTTTTTTTTGGAAGTGACTGACAAGCTTAATTTGGAACATCGTTCGAACTTAAATTGAAACCACAGTAGGTACTCACGTAAGCTCTGTTTAAGCAGTTTTCGAAATGATTTTTGGAGCGTCGAGTCATGTTAACAAGGATGAGGGAAGATTTATTTGAAGAAGCAAATCAACAAACTTTTTCCAATATGTGTGATAAACAGGACTGTTACCAATCAAAATACACACTTATAAAATGCTTCGTTGATTTTATAAGTTATATCTATCGACCACAATTGGAACTATTATCAGACTTTCTTCTCTACAGACTAGATTGCGTATATGATAAGGATATTTTGGGAGCATTTTGGTGCAAGTTTAGGCAAAAAAAAAAAAATGTGAACTTTCTTGCGTGAAACAAGTTGGAGCAACAAGTTGTAGACATGTACTTATATAAAATTATTAAATATATAGCATGAACCAATAATTAGGTCCCCTAATTTATCAACCTTAAATTGTTTATTAGCGATAATAGCGGTATTAAAGCGGGGGACGGAAGAAGGCGTCCTGGAGAAATCCAACCTTAAATAAAGCCGCTACAGTGTTATTCATTATAATAAACACATATCATAACTAGTCTCAAATTATTCCATTATTGTCTTATTTTGTTGGATTTTATTGGATGATGATAAGTTTCAGGTATATTTACGTATTATACAGTGCCCCGTAAATTATAAATACCAGTTACCAATATAATTGAGAGTACGCTTTAAGTGTTTGGTTTGAAGGGTACACCAATGTCAGAAAATATAAAAATCCCCTCCCTTCCTTCACTCTCTTTTCCCAAAAGGAAAATATTTATTTTTCGTTTATTTCATACCTTTAAAAAAAAAAGAGTGTATACTGTATTGCTATAATTATAAAACACACTTTTTTTTTTGCGGTAAAGTCATTAGCACGCTTTGTTTAATATTTGGACAAATCATTTCAATGGCAGAATATGAAAAACATGTGGGGTCAAATACATTTATTGAATGGTTGAAAATAAAGTCCCAGTAAGGGTACAGTCTCTATTTTTATACAAAAAAGAAAATACATGACAACTTTTTTGTGGCACGCGGAATTAAGTCATCATAACAAATGTTTCTATTTGATTTGGATTCTAACAAAACATATTTTTGCGTTACGTACTTTTTTCTTTTCTTTTTGTAAGTGGTCCCTCTCTCCGGAATATGGGGGACTCACAAGCAGCTCCTTTTTGAAGTTTCCATTGGTCCTTGGATGACTCAACAAGATTTTTTTGAGATCTTACCAAATACTTAATTTAGTGATATTTAGTTCAGCCAAAAAAAAAAAAAAAAAAAAAAAAAAACGCACTCGGGATCTTTGTACCTGGGATTAATCCGTGTGTCTGATCTATCAAAGATGAGCCTTTTTCTTTTGTGGGAAATTCCCCCACAAAAAAAAAGGGTCTCGCCTCTTTTAAAAAGAGCATATCTTCTTTGTGCTACCAAAAAAACGCTATGGATTATTCTTTTTTAATCAAGCACAACACGTTATTATACTAATCACTAAAAATAGCGTTATTAAAAAGAATGATTTAATCAAAAGTTGTCATGTTTTTATAATTATATTATATAAGAAACAAATAATCGGGACAAGTTATGATATATTATAAACAAATATATATATAAAAAAAAGGTACCGTGTAGTCATGAGGTGCCATAGCTACAATCATCTGAACCTGCATTTGATACTAATTTTATAATTATGTATTTTATTATTATCAGTGGTATCAGACGACAGAAATGGTTTTGAAATGTAAAAAAAAAGGGTAATGAATATTCCTAGATTATGAAGAAAAAAGAAGAGATGTATGTAAGGGTAACAAGAATGTATAGAAAAGAAAAATTTAGCAATTGGGGAAACATGAAGCAAGCCATGATGGAGTATATGAAAAGAACATAGTCTTACTGGGTGATCTAGTAGTACTATTATTAATTTGATGTGTCGATACAAATGTTTCTAGTGGACTAACAGATGAGTCTGTGATACTGCTATCTATACTATAGTTATCGTCATTTTCATCATTTTCATCGTCATTTAATTTACAAGAAGATGGCGTGTACCCTCTCTCTCTTAATAATTGATGAGTCCATAAAAGATAGAGACCCTCATCATCATCATTGGGACTAATGGTAGATGCTGCAGGTGACGACCGCGTACTAGGAGATGCAGCTTGGAAATATGTGAAATCTTTTTAGAAAGATTAGATTAAGGTTTTTGAGCGTGAGGAAAAAAAAAAAAAAAAAAAACTTACCAGAAGATAAAGAACCATAGTCCGTCATTGAAGGAGGCGTTGTATTGATAGCAGTGTTCAATGGCAAGCGGCTGTACTCTTCTTCATCTAATGTAATTACATAAGTATTTTGCTTCATTTTTTAATGTAAACCAGAAATAGATGAGCACACACACACACACGCACACACATACATACCAAAGGATTTTTGATCTGTTACTAAAAACGACATTGCAGACGAAGAAGGTGTAGGGGGCATCTCTTCGGTTGTAAATGAATTTTTTTTATAATAATGCCTGGACTATAATAATAATAAAAAAAAGGGTATCAATATGACAAGTATATAAAAATAAAAAATAGAAAAAAAAGTTACCTTTTCATTATAGGATTGTGAAATAGTTTCATCGTACGAGTTATTGTTAATCAATTGAGCCATGATAATGTAAGTAGAAATAAAAAAAATGTAAGTAAAAAAGAAGATGATAAAATGAGCTACGACAGAAAATGTTTATTTATACACAAAAAAAAAATGTGTCGGGGATATAAATACAACTTAGATACAGTCAAGTTTATAAATACGAGTGGCATTTGTAACAAATAATTTTTCTTTATCATCTTCTGACCAATTTTTTACAATTTCGCATAGAATTTGTAACCACGATTGCCATGATGTGCTTACTATTTCACACACGGGCCAATCTCCACCATACATGATTCTGTCGATCCCAAATGTCTCCAGCGCTACTTGAATAAATGGTTTCAATTGTTGTGCAACACTTAATTCGTCGTCATCGTGACCTGATAATTCGTTTACTAACCCTGATATCTTACAGCATACGTTTTGGTTTTTGGATAATTGGGTCATTTGTTCTCTCCAGAATTCAAATTCAGAGTCGCCTGGTTGGCTATCGCAAGGTGGCTTACCCATGTGGTCAAGAATAAATTGAACACGAGGACACTGTACGACCAGTTCTTGTATAGGAGGAAACTGTTGAGGCGAACCTCTGCAATCTATGCAGATATCGAAACTCAGATTGAACGATTCTAGGCATTGGATACCAATCACAAAATCTGTCTGTAAAACCCGTTTAGGATCCAAGGTCGGATCTTGTAAAAGACACCGAACTCCCTTTAATAGGCCACCTTGTTTACCGCTACCAGTGATACGCATTAACGTCGTTAGGTAACCTCGCATATGTTCACCTTGTTCGATCGGTGCAAACGATACAATGCCTCCAATACCGCCAAATTGACTGGTGCTTTTAATCTCCTTGGCGTATTGGCAAATCCAGTCTGCTTCGACCAGGCCATGATAGGGGTCCACATTGGTTTCGACATAAACCATCTTTTTCACACCAGCGTTCTTTACTTGTTCTGCGTACTCGTTTACGTCCTTGCGTTTATCAAAGGGTGTGTTTTTCACCCAAGGAACATTGACCCTATCAGGATGCCAAAAATGGACATGAGAATCAACGACGGATAGATAAAGTGGTGCCATTTTTAATATAAGAGTTTTGTTTTTCTTGGATGAGTAGAGAAAAAAAGAAGGGGTAAAAAAAAGGAGTTTCTTTTTCTGTAGACTTATAGTGGGAGTTTCTTGTTTATTTCTCATGCATGTGCTACAATAAATATATAACGTCAGTTTATCGGCTAATTTATTATTGGACGCTGCAAAAGAAGGTAAGTGTCGGTATTTTCTTTACTGTCGCAACTATGATAGAAGAAAGCGCCACTCTATATTTTGTTAGTATGTTTTCTCAAGAATTTTCTTAGAATATAATATTACCCAAAAGAAGATAATCTTGTCTAGTTTAAAAAAATAAATAAAAATGATATGACCTGTCTTTTTTCTTCTCAGACTTGTTTTCTTTACTGTAACAATGTATAATGCGACCGCACCTTGATCTTCAATGCAAGACCAATGAAGTTCCGGGTCAGCAGCCTTCACCTTGTGGCTACATAAATCACTAACTTTTTTTGGTTCCAAAAATCAGTAATATCCTCCATTTCTAGCGCAAACCTTACATGTACATATACATCCCAATTGTATATCATCTGCAAACCCTCTCTCTCTGATAACTGAAAAGGCACGTACTCCTTCTTAAAGTTTCGCGGAGGTAGTACAGCCCACTACGGTAAATTTAGACGGGTGTTTCTTCCCGAGGTTATTCTCACATTAAAACAAATGACCCGAAAATAAGGCTATTTTTCTCACAGTGGAATATTTAATCGATTCCTTGAAACACGCAGATTATCGTATATTAAAAATTTGATGTGGGGATTATGCTATTGAGGGATTTAACTTGAGAAAGTTGAACTGCGGTACTTTTTATTTTATTTTTTACTTGTTATAATGTAAAAAGTACGCTTACAGTTCGACAATGGAATGTCATCAAGTAAATATCATATCTTAAAAAAATAAAGTAGTACATATATTGGCATTGTATTGTTTTATTTATATGTCTAAAAAATATTAGAGCAACTTTTTTTTTTTTTTTTTTTTTTTTTTACGAGGATACAATGGGCATTCTTTTTCTACCGTTGGAAGAAACACCTTTTTGTTTTTTTGACTGAATTACAGCTACACCCACTTCATCACATTTACTTAGTGCCAAGCTTAACCTTACCGCCATTCGGTACTCAAATGTGTATTTTGTGCATGATAATGCCAGTTCCCATAATTTTCTACTTTTTGCAAAATTACCTAAACCCCAGCTAGTAACACCCGATTCTACCAAAAAAGAAAAAGTTTTAGTAAACAATGGGGGTTTTAGATTTTGGGTTTACTTTACCCCAGTATGTAAAAGGTATAATCCAAGTTTCAGATTGAAGGTGGTCTTTATGATCCATGATCCAGTTCAAATGCGCAATACTTTCTTGATGACGTTTTAAAGCGTTTAAAGCAGAGGATTTGATCAATAACAGAATGGCTCTTTGGTCGTAGTAGTCGGGCGGGTTTGTGGTCGGTACCAGTTCGGTCAACCGAATAGTGTAATCTAATTTCTCACGTTCGTAAATTAACTGTAAAGTGCTTTGCACAATCAGCAAGCACCCTTCTAGTGCAGGTCTTGACATTTGCTCGAACATGTTCCAAACCAGCAGTAGTTCTAAACCCGGTAAACTAAAATCCATGTCTTGGTACCCGCTCCTCTGAAAGAACTCTACTTTTTGCTGCACGTAGATATCGATGTACGATTTTGTTGCTTGGTCTTTGGCTAGCTGAGGTACCTCTGCAAATGCCAGGATGCTCTCGGTGCGTCGACCCAGCATACCGCGGCACGCCCCGATAAAGTACTGGCAGAACGCCGGTGACCAGTAGTACTTTTCCTGACTGAGCTTTTGGAAGTAGGATTCGGCAGAGATCCAGTCCAGCTGCAAGGCCGCGTTGAAACCCATCTCATAGTTGCTCAGTTGGCCCATGGCGTTCTCGGCCCATTCGCCTTGACTGGATTCGACAGCAAAGGTGAACGATTGTGTCGAAAGCGGTAAGTTGCGCGCGACGCGAGAGATACGACCAGCGTAAAATAAAAAGAAGCAGGAGCTTGGGTGATTCTTTTGCGCGTCCAGTAAACATTCTACGGCGGGCTCCATGAGTTCTTTAGCGTATATTTGTGGAGCGAAAGAAGATAGAATCGAGTAATATGTCAACAGTCTAATAAAGCAAGTTTAGTTTTTTTTTTGAAATGATTTAGAAAAAAAAAAAAGATATACTTTACACGAGTGAGGCAAGTGGTGATCTTATTCCTCTGCCGTCAAGACATAGTTTCAAAAGAGCAAAACCCAACTGCTTATCACTTTTAAAGCCAAGCGTTGAAAATATTTTAAGTATCTTGGGCGGTAAAGAAGACAGCAAGAGATGCACAGTGCCGATGCCAAACTGCACAGCGGATACAGTATCACGGTCCATGTACCTTGTAAATGCTTGACCCATCCGTTTATACTCTTGCCAAACAGTGGTGTAACAGTTATACGCTCGTCTTAAATTCAACCCGCATTTCAAATATCCTACTACGCTTTCTTGAGTCATTTGAAGCATTCCCATTAACAAACAAGACTCGGCTTTTACAACATTTGCTCGTAATACACCGTTGGAGAGGTATCGCGGACCGTCACCCTCTGAATGCTTTTGGATGGGCGGGTTCATGGGTAGGCCGGTGTGGTTGGAAGTTGATAGTGATGAAAAATAGGATGTAAAGGATCGTTTTTTCGGTTCTTTCATTGTTGCGTTATCTATTTGGGATTTTGCGATGTTGAATGTGATTGTTAAAGTATCCATGGCTAATTTAATATCGTCCGGATTATAAGTCTATTTTTATATAATGAATAGTTAGAAATAGAAAAATAACCTACGGAGGTTAAAAAAAAGGAATATTTACCATCATTGCTTTTATAAATGTCATGGCGCCTAAACCTAATGAATACAATGGATCACTGCAAGAACGAAAGAAAAAAAGGGAGAAAAATCAATAAAGAAACTTTTTTCTTTTAAAAAATACTCCCCCATACTTTTTTGAATTCGATTGAAATAATGCTTTTGCTTTTATAAATTTGTTGTCAAACAAGTATCTCATACCTCTTCTCACAGGCTCATCTATTTAATACATTTATAAATTAAACAAAAAAGAACTTTTTTTTTTTTGGAGGGGTTGTATTTACCAGCTTCTTCTTGTTCACGAGGTCCTAATTGGTTGACAGGCACGTTTTTTATATCTACAGTTTGGCTTAAACTACTGGTATACATTTCAATGTCTACTGGTGTCTCTACTGAATAATTCACTGTGATTGTATGGTCTTTTTGCTTTGACTTGACAGGTTCCTTGGTGAGCAGGAGTCTTTGTTGGATGATGCCCAAGTTACGTATCACTATTTCCATAGCGGGTAAGCTTACTTTTTTCTTCTCTGGTAGGTCTATATCGAAATCTAAAAAACTAACACTGCTAGTACTACTGCCACAACTGCTGCTACCGGACGTAGGTACTGCTTTATAGGATACGGAGTCTTGGTCGCTGTTTAAGGAAATCTCCTGGATATCCTTTTCATCGTATAATGTCTCGGATTCTATATTAAAAATGACCTTGTCATTATTGAGTGATGTGGGTGAAACTGGTAAATCGGTTGACATAATAAAAACGGTAAATAAAAAATAAAAGAAAAAGAAAAAGAGTAGTATTTAGAAAAATAAATCCCTTTATATAAATACTTAGCTATTTAACTCCCTTTTTTTTACTCCTTTTTTTTTTTGCGCGTGTATAATGTGTTTTACGAATCTTTTCTTCTTTTCTCCTGTTTATTATTTTTAAGAAAAGTGTGTGTTGTTTCATTATTAGGGTTATTACAAGGACTCGAAATTTCTAGAATGTGAACACTTTTGTGTATACCCTTGACATATATGTGTACTTTTGCATTAAAACCATGCTAACTGAGCCAATAGAAACCAGTAGAAATTTCTAGAGATTAAGATCCAGAAAACTATAAATACGACTCATTTTTTTTTAACTGTATTTTTTTAACAAGATTTTATATTTACAAATTAACAAAAGCAAAAATGTCTCTTACTCACCGTCTCTTTAATGATGCTTTCCACGACATGCAACGCGCCATGTCCGCTTTGGAACAACCTTTTATTAACACTAGTCGTTTCTTAAACAATCAAACTGGGTCCATGCTTCGTTACCCTGCTACTGATATCAGTGAAACCGATGATGCTTATGAATTGCACGCCGAATTGCCTGGTTATGACAAGAAGGATATCAAGATTGAGTTATCTGATGATGGTCGTACTTTGATTTTGTCTGGTAAGGTTGACAAGGTCCACGAAGAGAAGCATGGAGAAGATCAAGCAGAGGAAAAGAAGGAAAAGAAGGAAAAGAAGGAAAAGGAGTCTCAAGAATTAACTACAAAGAAGGATGAGGATAGCCAAGTCACTAAGCATGACAAGTCTCCTCAATGGTGGGTCAACGAACGTGTAGTTGGTTCGTTCACCAGATCTTTCAGTTTCCCTAACTCACTTAATGGTGATAATATCAAGGCTTCTTATGATAATGGTGTACTCAAGGTCACTGTTCCTAAGGTTAAGGAAAATAAGCCTAAGCAAATTCAAATTGAGTAAAACACACACACACACACACACACTCTCTCTCTTTCTCTCTCCTTTATTTCATAAGCATACATATTTTTTTTTATTCCACTCATTTTTACACCCTTCCATTCGTTTAAATAAAAGCGACGTCACATTTTATTTTTATAATAAAATCAATTTTTTTTTTTTTTTGTTGTTCTTATAGATACTCTTTCTTTTAAAAGGTATAATCAGTTTTTTCTGCAAGTAAAATTGGTAAGTAATAGTTCGTTTTTTTTCTTTTCTTTTTTGTAAACTTTCTTAAATATTTTTTTCTTAATCCTTTTCTTCGTTTTTCTTTTTGTTTTGTTTTTCTTCTATTATTTGTATAAATCAGGTTTTATTTTTATCCTTTTTCTTATTTTTTTTAAATCTGCAAACTCATTTTCTCTCTCTTTCGTAAGTAAAAAAAAAAAAAAATTAAAATAATGTGGAAACAACAACAAAAGAAAAGAAAAGAACAAACGCGTTTTTTTCTTTTTTTCCTTTTTTTTTTAAAAAAACAGTAACAACAACGAAAAAACGCTAACATTGATACGTTTATTATTTCTCTCTCCCCTTTTTCTATCCTCTTTTCACTTTGTTTATATTTTTTTTTTGGTGGTCTGTCCTTAATTTTTCACCATCTTATTCTTTGAACAATGTTAGTTCCTTTTCTTTTTTATATTTTTTTTTCTCCTTTTTTTTTTTTTTTTTTTTTTTTTTTTTTTTCTCTCTCTTTTTTTTACGCAGCTTATTCTGAAGTGTCTTTACTAATTCTCTCTTTTTCTCTCTCTCTCTCTATTATAGTTAATAATGAAGAATTAACAAAAAAAAATGAAACGATCCAACGACGGTCAACAACCTAATGAACAAGATGCATTGGATTCCAATAAAAGACAACGTTTTACACAATCTGATTACGGGTAAGTTTATAATTAGTACCAATTTAAGAACTGTGAAAATTGAATTTTTCTTTTTTTTTTTACATAGTGATGTATATGCTCAATATGGTATGATGTCTCAGTACGCTCAAGCCAACCCATTTGCACAACCAACAGCACAACCAGGGTACGCAGGGTACACACAACCAATGTACAGCATGTACGGCGCTGGACAAAGCATGATGGCATCACAGTATGGTGGAGGATATCCTCAACAGTTTCCTACAGCCGCGCCTACGTACTCACCTACGTCTCAACCGCTTGTAGGAGAAGCCACACGTACTATCTACTTGGGCAACGTCGACCAATCGATGCAGCCTCACGAGATCCTTAGCCTTGTGCGTACGGGTATGATTGAATCGTACCGTCCATGCTATGAGAAGACGTGTGCATTCTTAGCCTTTGTCGACAGCACCTCGGCGCAAGCGTTTTTCCAAGAGTACTTGAGCAAGAAGCTTGTGATCCATAACATTGAGATTAAAGTAGGCTGGGGTAAGCCCAACACCTTTTCTAACCTGCTTCGAGCTCAAATCCAAGGCGGAGCTACACGCTGTGTTTATTTAGGCAGGTTGACCGATGTCCACACAGAGGAGTTTATTTCAAACGCGGCGCGAAAGTTTGGAGATATCGAGAACGTCAAGATCATTGCAGATAGGAATATTGCCTTTGTGCATTTCTTGTCCATCACTTCTGCAGTCAAGTGCGTGGCTTCGTTGGCCAAGGAACCAGAATGGACTGCCGTCAAGGTCAATTATGGAAAGGATCATTGTGCCGCTCGCAACGATTTCGGGCAGTTTGGGTTCCAAGCCTTTGGTCAGCAGCAACAACAACACATGGGGTACGATGCGTACGGTGGGTATAATCCTATGCCTGCTAACCCAATGGTACCTAGCACCAACGTGCTTCGTACCCTCTACATGGGCAACATCCATCCTGACACCAAGACAGAAGACCTCTGTAACGCGATCCGCGGTGGCAATTTGCTTCAGATCCGATACCTCCCTGATAAACACATTGCGTTTGTGACATTTATGGATGCCTCTACTGCACTTACTGTTTATAATCATGCTCAAAATGTAGGTTTGGTTATCCGTGGTAGAAAGCTTCGTGTAGGCTGGGGTAAGCCATCCACTGTCTCTACACTTGTATCGCAAGCCATCCTTCAGGGCGCTACGCGTAATATCTATGTTGGTGGTATCCCCGAAACTTTGACCGAGGACAAATTGAGGTTGGATTTCTCCGCCTTTGGAGAAATCGAGTTGGTGAATACGTTTAGAGAGAAGAAGTGTGCCTTTGTCAATTTTACCAGTATTAGTAACGCAGTTACCGCCATCTCCGCTATGCGCATGAACCCCGAGTACTCTGATTTCAAGTTGAATTATGGAAAAGATAGGTGCGGCAACGCCTTTAAGACGATGCATAGGAAGAACCCTGTGCTTGATGTTGCACCTGCTGCGGTTACTGAAGGTGCGCTTGGTGATGATGAGGTAAAGGAAGATCCTAGTCCATCTGAGGAAAATGTCGAAGCTAATAATGTTGAGCCTAAAAATGTTGAAGCTAAAGTTGAATTGAAACCAGAGTAAAAGAATAGTCATATATTTTAATTATAATAAAAAAAAAAGATCTTTTTTTTATTTTATTTTTTTTAGTTGTTTATAAAGTCACCGAGCGTGATTTACAGTGAGTCATAACGACATGTACAATGTTGACGATTACATTCTTTCTTTTATTGCGGTTCAAACAAGATCTTTGAAAAGTTGTTACTATATATGGTTTTACGAACATAAAAAGCCTTTATTATTGTGATTTACTATAATAATTGGGACTACTTGCTAAGTAAGTCAAGTGAACAAGTTTTTTTACTTTCGGAAGCCTTTTGGTAAACCTATTTACTTAAAAGGCATTCATACTTCACACATAATGCAATTACATTACGTTTTTAATAAAGCGTCATCACACGGTAGTTAAAATCATACGGAACTTGGATGATTGAAATAACTTTATAGATATAAAGAGCATCCTCTGGAGTTTGCTGCTGATACAAAAGTGTTTTTATATATCTTTTGAATGGGGCAGTAGATTTCTATGATCCGGTAAATTGAGAGTATCAGTGATATTCATCAACGACAAGAAGACCCAGTTGATTCCAAACCTACTTATAAAATATCTCGATTACAGAAAAGAAACGAGTTTTCTTTTAGTCGGCGCCAATGAGCAGCTTGCATACTGGAAAGAGAGATATTGGTTTGTTACACGCCTAGGCATTAATGTTATAAAATAGGCAAGTTAGATTTTTTTTTCAGTATCAGATATTCTAAAAATGTAAACTTACATTGTAAGCGTCAACTAGTTTTTGATACTAGGACTTGAGAAGGGTATTATTGTCTTTGGAATCTTGAAGGGACTTCATGATTCATAATTACATTCCAGGAAATAGAATGCATGTTTCGGGAAGCGTTGATATCTCTTTGCCATAAGGTATTGCAGGTTTGATTTAAGCAATGTAATACACTAAATAAAGAAGCACTGTCGATTCTGACATCCCCCGTATTGTTTCCAGAGCAATTGGAACAAGTCTATTATTATTTTTTCTTTAAATATTTTGTAGAAAATAATTATTTGTTTTTTTTGAACCCTGTGCGAGTATAATATTCAGCTGTGGAGTACTTTCTTAATTGATGAGGGTCGGTATCGTGTCCATCGGAAGCAGTAAAAATGCTGATTTGGCCGGGATCAACACCCCATAAATGAAAACGTTTGTTTATTTCTTCGGGCGTAAAATCATTCAGGTCTAGATTAGGAAGTTTATTCGATTGTCTTTCAGGACCTGCCAGTATAAAATTAATGCAATAACCATCTGTTCGTACCATATTAGTGAATATCTGTTTTCCATTACTATAAAGCGATAGAACGTCAATATAAAGCTTTGTAACACTATCATTGTAGTTATACTTACTAATTAAGGTCAAGCCTTAGGCGTTCGAAATCAAATACTTGGCTAAACAGTAATGTTGCTAGTTCATGTTTATTTTCGCCATCATTTTCATTTTCGTCATTATTTCGATTTTGATTTCGATTTAATATATCCATTGGTATTTGGGTTTCTCTTTGAACTTTAAGCAATAAAGATCTTAAATGCGCAATATATATTTCTACATATTTACGAGTGAATGAATACATTGAAAAGCTTGTATTAGTTTATAGATAGCGCTATATCAGGTCTGAAATAATCTTGAATTCTTATATTTAAACGATTCTCGTTATTTTCGTCTAGGTAAATTTTGGAATTAAGAATTTGGTTGCGAATTGTTTGTATTAGATCCACAATGTATTCATATTGAGCAACGTCCAATCTTAAGGTATTTTCAAAGTTAATATTGTCATGAATAGATATGAAAGCCAAGAATGACAACCTGTTTCTTTTTTTTTCTGTTCAATATTTTAAAAAGATCGTTTCTGCTCAAGACTTGCTTCATCCATGCGTACGATGCTTCTGTCTGGACCTCGGATATTGTCATTATTGAATGTTTCAAAATAGAGCAACATTCGATACATGTGTTGCAAAAAAACTCCCGGATTAGTAGTTATCAAGGTCAAGGTGACAGGTTCGTTTGTAATTCTACTTGCACCAATAATAGTGTTGACTAAAACTGTATTATCAGGTGTGTTTTGTATGGTTTCTGGCCATGTTACACCGGTGGATGAGTTGACAGAATTATTAAAAACATATTGGCAGAGTGTATTCATATTACTTGCATTCAAATTCTAGAGCCATAAAATGAAAAAGTTAGTTTTTTTTTCTTGTCTTTCTCTCTTTTCTGTTAATGTGTGATACTTACGAAGACTTCTTTTAATCTGTTTTTTTATAGTTCGAAGTGTATTTGTATAATTTTCAGAAACATGATGAACTAAATTTTGAGCAGAAATATTGGCAAGAGAAGCAAATGCATTGTACCGCTTTTAACTGTTACGACATGCTTTGTTATACACATATTTATCAATCGTTATAACGCAGTACAAAGGGGTCAAAGTAATATGTAGTTAGTATTATATCTGTATATAGTTTTATGTAAGTTGATAATAGGTATCATCACATGTAGTGTGAGTTTCAGTATGGTAATATTCACGCGTCTTTGTAAAATTGTTTTTATCTATTCATACACTCTAACATATTGTATCCTTTTTAAAGCAGTTTCTTCTTCCGTGTGTTCTGAATTCTAATAAGGTATGGGCGTTCTCATCCCATTTGTGCCATTATTTTTTCTAAAATCTATTCATTTGTTAGTATTTTTTTTTCTCTTTTAAAAATCATAAGGTACGCGTGTTTTTGTTAATAATTATATTATGATTTACATTTTCGAACATGTTTTTTTAACAATAGTGTCTTTCCATTTTACTTCCTGTCTTTGATTTTATCGCGTTAAGGCCGGAACCCCCCATCCAAAGCAACCTTTTTTACATGATTATTTCTACCAGTAAAATTTTATTATTTTGATACTACGTAATACGCTTTTTATACCCCCATAGAGTATCCCCAAAGATCTCCCAACTTTCTTCCCCCATTCCCAAAAAGGATAAGAATCAATCCCCGATGCTTACAAACAAACCTGCAAGAAAAACCTTTGGGTGTGTGTGTAGGAGCATTCTCCTTTTTTGCATGATGATATGATTCTTAAAGAACAGTCATACTAAATCGGAGATGCACTTAAAAGAACGAATAGATATTTTTAGAATTGAGTGAATGTTCGCCTTGTAAAAATTCTATTGGTTTCTTCTAAAAAAAGAATTCATGCATTCATTTTTGTTCGTTCACCACATGTTTCAATCCTAGCAACAAAAATGAGTATAAAATAGAGCGAGGAATTTTTTTTTTTTCCTTTTTTTTTTAAACAATTTTTTTTTTATATCTATTTGGTATTCTTTTTATTAAATGTGAACAACTAAAAAGTGTTACTTTTTATCTCTGTAAACAGTTGAAGCTGGTCTCTTTCTTATGGGTCTCTCTTATGGGTCTCTCTTATGGGTCTCTCTTTGGTGTGGTCTTTGGTGTGGTCTTTGCTCATTGGTAGTCCTAGGTTTTTTCTCTCTGCTTTGGAAAGTCGATAAGTTTTATTTATTTAAATTTAACATTCAACAACACACACACAGAAAAGGATGATGGGTCATTTACCCTCTCCTTAAAAAACACTTACTCTCTCATCAACAGACACATTTCCCTCGTGCTTTTATTCTCTCTGGTTCTTTTGTAAACAACTATGGTCTTTATTGCGCTAAGTAGTAACTCACAACTCACTGATACAAAAAAAAAAAAAAAATGTCGATAATTTTTTTTTTTTTTTGCACTTATCTTCTTTCAACATTTCAAACCAGTCAAGTCTCTGTAGATGCTTTTTTTAGGGGTTCCTCTTCTCATTGGATTTTTCTACTGCGTCTTCTCATTGGGTTTTTCTGAGTTGATTTCTTTGAGATTTTCTGGAGGTTTTTTTTTTTGGGTGAAAGCTATATTCTAATCCTTCTTTTTTTTCTAGGTCTTTCTTTTTTTCAAAGAGAAGACTGACTTAAGAAGACTTTTTTTTTTGAAAGTTTATTGGCTACTGAGCGAAAAAAAAAAAAGGAAATCGGGTGTGCTTCGGGTGTATTTTTATTTTATGGAATATTCTGACTTTTTTGAGGGGATCTTTTTTTTTTCCATTGTGTGCGCGCTTTTAGGCCTTTTTTTTTAAAAAAACTTTTTTTAGGGGAATTCTTTTTTTTTAAGTGATTATAAAAGAAAAAGTGTCACTTTTGTAAATGATCTTAAAAATAATTTAACTTAACCCCTTAAACATATCTCCTCATCTTCCCTAATTTTTCTTTTTAAATAAAGTCTGTCTTCCATTTTGCCATCTACCATAAAAAAAAAGGTTTTTTTCTTTGATTTCTGATCGTGATACGTTCTTAAAAAGGCAAAAAAATGGTTAATGATCGCCTATTTAATTTTAATTTGTAAAAAAAGAACTAAAAAGGGGATTTTAGACTTTTTGGAAGAGTCAGAATCTATGGTTTCTATGAATTGTTTACAAAAGATGTAATTAAGTTTAAAACAATGTCAGGTTTTTCAGCATGTACTATATACAAAAACAGATGAGTTTTTTTTTTTTGTAATTTTAATAAAGTATGTGTGTCTTACCCCAGTGACCTGCTCCTTCAACTACTTGTAAATCAGAATTAGGAAATAATCCATCAATTTCCTTTTTCTGATTTTGAAATGGTTTATAATAAGGACTCTTTCCACCTGCAATAAACAAGGTAGGTTGACCAAACGGTGTTGTACGATTGATAAATCCACCCATTGCCTGTAACGAACTGCCTAGTGTTTCATAAGGTACACGGAATCGAAAATCCCCCGTAGCAACATCTCTCTTCAGGTTGGTTAATAAAAACATACGCACACCTATATCCGACTCGTACTGCGCAAGAATTTTATCTGCTTCGCTTTGTTTTCTGGGGTTAGATTGATCTATAGCGCGCATGGCTTCTACATAACGGGCAAAATCAGTTGATAACCGCATAGCTACAGGTGGCATGTCAATGACGATTAATTTGGATACCAGTGATGGGTGCTGTAAGGCCGTTGTCATCACCGTCTTTCCTCCCATTGAATGTCCTAATAAAACTGGGTCTTTAATCTCGTGTTCCGACATAAATTCAACAAGATCGTTTGACATTGTTTCATATGTATGGATATTGGTGTGAGGACTGTCACCATGGTTACGAAGATCCTATTTTTATATTATTATTATTAAGGAGAGTGTTTTAAGGAAACTTTTTTTTTGTCTTACAATAGTATAAACAGTTCTGGACAAACGGTTACTCATGGCTTTAGCTAATGAGGTCCAGTTTTGTTTCGACCCAAATAAGCCATGACAAATTAAAACGGGTGGTTCTGACGATGGTTTCACCGAGTACTTGTTAAAGGATAAAGGTACTGAAGAGTAAAAGCGTTTTGCAGGTTGGAATATATGCTTTGAACGACTCAACATTTTTTTTTTTGGGAGAAAAAGAAAAAAAAGAATTGTTATTATTAAACCAAGGGTAACATACAACATTTTTATACCCGCTAATTTTTTTTTTTGTCGCACAAAACGAAACATAGCGCTTTAGAAAAAGGGACTCAGCGATTTATTGCCCAAAAATAGTTTTATTATAAACAGATTAAGAAAAAAAAAAAAAAAAGGGTACTGTACAATATATTCATTTTATTCAGGTGCTTGCTCTAGTTTTCTTAATGCTGCTTTTTGTTCCTTGATAACTTTAGTCGACCTTCTGGAAGCAGTAATATCTTTCCAGACAAAGCACGAATTACCAACAATATGAGTTTTTGGTTTGCGACCTCGTTTCTTGCGAGGCATCTGTAATACCATGTCCATATTAGAACTTGTGAACGCAGCCATGGATCCGTTCATGACAGAATCAGCCAACGATGCACTGCTGCTCGCTGCGGTTGCGGCAGGACGTTGTTGTTGTGGGTTATTGACGTCCCAAACCGTCGGTGTTAAAAAGGTCCAGCCTCCTTCCAGTGCGGGCTCGCGCACGCTTGGTGGTCTGCCTCGTCGACGCTTTAATACCGGCTGACCTGATTCGTTTAGCACAATCTGTGTAGACGGTGGTAGTGGTTCAACGGGGGATGCAGATCGACTGGAAAGGATCATGGGAGAAGTAGGTGCTGGAGACGGTGTTGTATTTGTAGTGGGTTGAAACTGAAGTTTAGGTATAGGTTGAGGTAGTGGTGAAAACGGTGTATCTTGGTGTGAAGGAGAGGTAGGATAGAGTGAAGGAGAGATAGGATACAGTGAAGGAGAAGTAGAGTACAGTGAAGGAGAGTTTTGTGATTGAGGGTTGGGAGAAGGTGGTGCAGATGAAGTCCATAAAGAGTTGAAGGATTGTTTGGGAGAAGAAAGTGAAGATGAGATGGAAGAGTGTCTTTGAAGTCTTCGAGGAGGATCATCGCCTTGTAAAGGAGGTAAAGAGAGCATGGCAGGTAAAGGGGAGTGATGTGTTGCGGTGAGGTTGGGAGAGCTAGTACCTGAAGAGGCGTATGAATCAATAGGTGATAACATGGGCGATAAACGATTATATGAATTATTTGGTGATTTCAAGTATCTTTGAGATAAATTATCTTCGTCTTGTTGTTGTTGTTGTACATCTTCAACAATGATACGAGGCGGAGAAGGTGGTAAAGTTAATAAAGTGGATATAGATGGTAAATTTGGATATTTGTTCATTTTTAAAAAAAAAGAAAAAGAAAAAAGTAATAACAGAAAAAAGAAAAAAAAAAAAGCCCTTTTTTTCTTTCCCATCCTTTTTATTTCCAAAAAAGACGAAAATAATTTTTTTTTTTTCAAGTTCCAGAGTAATGACAGAAACTCGAGAAGAACACTTTTTTTTGCCCAATCAAAAAAATGTTGTAACCATGGTTTCTCGTACTTCTCGAATCCGATCGTCGGAAAAATTGTATGTTGACAAAAGAGGATAATTTAAAAAAAAAAACATGTGATAAAAAAAGATAAAAAATTTGGGTTTAATTTCTTTATTTAGTAAAAGTGTTATGTAAATATTTACTCGACAATAAAACTACGAATCTTTCCTTGACGTGCTTTTTTTAATGTGTTTGTGTGTACGTTATAAACACTAGCAAGTGCAATTTTTGACCGACCGTAGCTCTTTAAATGTGCTCTTGTAGCGTACCTTTTATTTGCCTGTTTGATTTGAGTTCCAATGGCCGCATAGACATTACAAGCAGCACGCACGCCTCCCTGGCAATTCCTTGGCAGCTGGTCAATCCCCTTGTTCGCAGTGACCATGATTCTCTCGCCGTCTTGAATTAATTTCTTTGACAAATTTAATAATCTTGGTTCTCCGATCTGGCGTGCCTTTCCTGTCGCGATCAGTTCGTCTTCTCCTTTTAAAAGCCAATCGGTAGGCAGGTAACAGCGACCCAATTCTTGGCTGTCGGTGACAATGTCCCGCGCAATATTAGTAAGCTGAAGCACAAGTCCCATTTCACGCGCTCTTTCTAAAATACACCTATCGTTGGTATGAACACCCGTATCGTTGTTATGTAATAAGATGCGAGTGCACATCTCGCCAACGCTGCTAGCCACGCACGCGGAGTACTGGTACAGGTCTTGCTGAGTAACAATAGGTCGACGCTCCAAATCCCACTTGTACCCGTCCAACAGCTCTTCAATAGCATCCACTTGCAGGATATGACGGAGCCGAGTAAACGTTTTAAAGGCAGAGACGCAGGAGCTAGGCAGTTGTGCCGCGTAGAACTCCCAATCGATGACAGGCGTGTTGGTTTTCTGGCTGAACAGCTCCTTGACAAACTGGTGTGTGACTTTCAGCTGGTCCTTGCGTTTTTCAACAGGCACAGACTCGTCGTCGCAGAGATCGTCAGTGGCGCGGCAAAACCCGTACAGGATACCGAGGTCCAATCGGTCGTGGCTGGCAAACACGGCCGACGCCGTATAGAACGATTTAGAGGACGTGCGCAGGATATCCCAGCTCGCAGCTACGTCTTTCAAAATATCGTTGTCGAGCATTTGATCTGGTAAGCAAAAAGCCCATACGAGGTCTGACATCTGCTGCAGGAACGGTTGATCTTGCTTGCGTTGGTGAATGGATTGCGACTTGTAGAGGTGCACAATGGCTTGCGCCCGGTCAATGGCACAAGTAGCAAATACAAGGACTATGTTGATCATGGTAAAGAACAGGCATTCTTCAACTGGAAGGTTGGTAACCACCATCTTGCCGGTGCTGGTTTTAAGTGAGATGTCCCAAGTCCCAGCGCCGATTGCGTACTGGTCTACCCAGCATAAGTAAATTGTAGGCACAATGATGGAGGTAAGCACTGCGAGGGGACGGCGTAACATATATTCACCGGCTCCATACCAGAGTAGAGCGAGGACAGGACAGACGTACCAAAGAATACAAGAACCATAAAAGAGTGGTTTTCCGGGCACGGCAGCATACTAAAAAAAATTATCATGTTAGTTTATAGATTATTTATTTTACAAATGTAATTTATTCTTACCCAGGCTTTATAAGCAACGACTAATAAACCAAAAATAGGAACAAATTTTACAACCAGTGATTGACTTATGGAAACATTGACACCGATATAAAAGGTAGGTAAGTGCCAGCGCATCACCAGGTTGGCAAAAGCCACAGTCATCAGGGTTTGGATGACAAAGAACATGTATTCTTCCAGAGGTACATATCCAATGACAGCAACAACACAGGTAGGACAGTAATACCAGGCTTTATGGTACACAATGTAGTTGTCCCAGACAGAGGCGGTGCTCACGGCCATTAGTGTCAGGAACTGGTACTTGAGTGTGTCTTGCTTAGAGTGGAACGGTTTCAGGACGTAGAAGAGAAGACCGATGACAGGTAGTGTAAAGTAAAGGTGAACTTCCATGTAAGTCAACATTTTGTTTGTGTTTAAAATAAGAAGGTAAATAATGAGAAATAAAAAAAAAAAATTGAAAAAAATGGTGGGTTTTTATCGTTTTTTTTTTTTTTTTTTTTTTGCTATGCAAAGAGTATTTCGTTGTTCTTTTCTCTTGTTACAGTGCGCAAAACTATGAAAAAGGGGGGGGGGGGAAGAAGAACAGCAGCAAGGAAAAAAGGGGAATGTGAAGCCAAACTCTTATTGGATATTGTATCTCAAACTCCTATTATTGACAACAAAGAAAATTGCATTGTTTTTTTATGCATTGTTTTTATCTCTCTGGAAATCCAACCTCCTTTTTTTTTTTCTGTGTTGATTTTTATGATCATCAAGAGAGTCTTGATTTTCTTTTTATAGTGAATAATTAAAAAAAAAAAAAAATGGGTTATATAAAAAGGGTACTTCTTCGTTTTCTTCTCTTTTTTTTTTTCTTTCACTCTACTATTTATTTTAACAAGAAATGTCCACTCAAAAACATATTGTCGTTATTGGTGCAGGTGTCGGTGGTACTGCTACAGCAGCTCGTCTTACTCGTGAAGGGTTCCGTGTCACAGTTGTTGAAAAGAACTCATTTTCAGGCGGTCGGTGTTCGTTGATTCACCATAACGGTCATCGCTTTGACCAAGGGCCCTCTCTGTACTTGATGCCCAAGATGTTTGAAGATGCCTTTGCCGACCTGGATGAACGCGTTGAAGACCATCTGGAGCTTTTGCGGTGTGACAACAACTACAAGGTCCATTTTGACGACGGTGAATCGATCCAGTTGTCCTCTGACTTGACGCGTATGAAATCGGAACTGGACCGTATTGAGGGACCCTTGGGGTTCGGTAGGTTCTTAGATTTCCTCAAGGAAACCCATATTCATTATGAACGCGGTGTGTTTATTGCCATCAAGAGAAACTTTGAGTCCATCTGGGATATGCTTCAGGTCAAGTTTGCGCCAGAGGTTGTGCGGTTGCATTTGTTTGGAAAGATTTATGATCGTGCTTCAAAGTATTTTTTGACAAAGAAAATGAGAATGGCCTTTACTTTTCAAACCATGTATATGGGGTAAGGCTTTAACAAAAAGAGTTGGTATATATGTTTCTAATTATTATTATGTTTTATTTTTTTTGTGTAGTATGTCGCCTTATGATGCTCCTGCAGTTTATAGTTTGTTACAGTACACCGAGTTCGCTGAAGGTATCTGGTACCCTAAAGGTGGCTTCAACATGGTTGTTCAAAAACTGGAAGCAATCGCAAAGAACAAGTACGGCGCCAAATTTCTTTACGACTCCCCTGTTAGCAAGATCAACACCGAAGGTAATCGTGCTACTGGTGTCACTCTAGATAGTGGAGAATTTATTGAAGCAGATGCAGTTGTATGTAACGCAGACCTTGTGTACGCCTATCATCATTTATTACCTCCTTGCAAATGGACAATGAATACATTAGCCGCTAAAAAATTAACTTCATCTTCCATCTCTTTCTATTGGTCGATGAAGGAAAAGGTACCAAAATTGGACGTACATAATATATTTTTGGCTGAGGCTTATCAAGAGAGTTTTGATGAAATCTTTAATGATCACAGTCTTCCGTCTGAGGCTTCATTTTATGTTAACGTGCCTTCTCGTATTGATCCTTCCGCTGCTCCTGAAGGTAAGGATACTGTGATTGTGTTGGTTCCTATTGGCCATATGAAGAGTTTGGCTGGTAATGCTGAAGAAGAGGATTACCCTAAAATGGTTGAACGAGCACGTGCAATGGTACTGGAAGTCATTGAGCATCGTCTTGGTATGAAGAACTTTTCTGATCTGATTGAGCACGAATCTTATAATGACCCTGCTATCTGGCAAAGCAAGTTTAACTTGTGGAGAGGTTCTATTCTTGGTTTATCTCATGATATTTTTCAAGTACTTTGGTTTCGTCCTAGTACAAAGGACTCTACTGGACGTTTTGATAACCTCTTTTTTGTCGGAGCCAGGTAAGGCAAAAAATATATATATATAAATATATATATATATATTATATTAACATCTTTTTGTAGTACTCATCCAGGTACAGGTGTACCCATTGTTCTGGCTGGTAGTAAATTAACTTCAGATCAAGTCACTACAAGCTTTGGTAAAAGGCCTTTACCAAGAAAGGTACAAGATCAAATCAGTTATAAAGCAGAGGATGTAACTCATGGTGTTCAGTTGATGCCTCTCTTTGTTTACACTTTTGTGATTACATTCCTCTTTTTCGTTTTCTTTCCTACGAACGCTACCAATCAAACCGCAGCTTCTTTTATTAACTCGGCTTTACCAAAACCTTTTCGTGTAAGTTACGAAAACGATTTGTTATTGGAAAGGTTAAATGCCGTTTAACACAATTAATAAAAATGGAATTCCACTATCTTTTTTTAAATTCACTTTTTATGGAAAATTAAGAAGTTTACTGTTGTACGAAAATGTCATGGCGGTGATACAAGCCTAGATTTTCTTCTCATTGATAAGTTGAACCGTACCCCCGTTTAGACATCATATATATACTGATCATATATATACTGAAATAAGAGATTAAATATTGCCACTTGCGTCATCAATAAAAAAAATTGAAATGAAAAACAGATCCCATAGTTGGCCGTATGCTTGTAAAAACGACTTTTTTTTTTAGTATCGTAATATAAATATCACAATGATTAAATAAATCCTTTTTATCATAGTTGAATAAACCTCGTTTTATCATGATTAAAATCATCTATTTATTCCATCCTTTTTTTTAAACAATATAAATGTGTTAAGAAAAGAAAAAGAGATGGTATTGATTTATTCCAAAGTGTTGTCAATTTAGCTTAATTCTAAACGTCAATGATATCGACTATTACCAACTTCATATACAGCTTTGTTCATTCTATTATATCCAAACTTTGAATATAATAACAGGTCAAGCAATTTCAGCTCCTATTACGTTAAGAGCATCCTCAGCGGTGTACATAAAATAGTCACTACACTAGATTCTAATTTGACAAGCCAGAATAAAAGGGCCCCTACCAGCATTCTTATCTCTCACGATAAGCAAGGTTTTTTGTTGAGAGAGAGAAATTTACGAAATTGAATGAAGCCCTCTTTATCGTTCAAATGGGCAGTAGTAAGCAAACGGTTTGCTGAAAAAGAGTTTATAACTAAAATTCTTTTATATATCGCCAACAGTAGCAATAAGACTATAAACTTGGTATCCTTCATTTTACATTGTATTTCAGAGAACAATGTATCCGAAGAAGATTTTAAAAAAATGCTTACTTTGTTAGGTGAGATCAAGATTCCAAACACACTAGCAAGTAAACCCATAAAGAGTGTGGCATTATTCAGAAGAATTATAAAATCTGAATAATTCTGTCGTCCTTTTTTACGTCGTCCTTTAGTTAGCAGAATTCTTTAGTTTATCTTTAATTAATAAATTCCTCCAAGTTTTATCTCGATAATTTATCTTGTCTAATTTTGCCTCAATTCCAACAGGATCGTCTCTATAGCAAACATCAAGACCGGTTTTTTCTATTCCTTTTGTAAGATCTATAGCACGAGTCTTACTACAGCTAATGCTTTCTTTACCTATCCAGTAGCCTAGCCTTTTGTGTTACAGGGTTTGAAATGACTTAAGCTTTATTTGTAGTCCCTTTTCTTTCTTTTAAAAAAAACATAACAATGTTTATAGAAGTTTAAGGATATTTAAAGTGAGCGTAATCGTAAATCGTGAGCCATAATGGGCTGAAAGCAATAATTACCAGAAGCAGAAGTTACAATAGTATATGCTGGTTGGTTGTACTAATCAAACGGATTTTATAATATATCTTTTACAAATACTTCCAATTAGTGGGTTTTTTTTCCACGATTTTAATATACAAAAAAGTTGATCAGATTTCATTTCACTGCTGAACAGGCTGACTCTATAAAAAGTGTTTATGCCCCCTTTTTTTTTACCCTAAATTAGTGCTTTTTTTTCTAAAAAAAAACGAAGCATTGTGGTGAAGCTGGTACCACTCTGACGGGTTATCAATTTCCTTCCTATAAATACAAATAACCTACTATATCTATAATAAATCAGCCCTCTGTTATTTTTATTGTACCTTCGTCGTGTAACCTTAGTCTTAAGCTCACATAGTATTTTGTAGCAATATCGTATCAGAGAAGATTACATACACCCTCTAACCCATTGTTTGGTTATAACAATATAGAAAACACATAACTTTTATTTTATTATTTCTTTAAAATAGTTAGATCCTCAACCCCAAGTTCTGTCTAACACCGCTGTACCTTCTAAATCGATCTCAGCCCAACACTATAGTATGTCGGTTATCCGCATAAAAAGAAAAGACGTGACATAAGTTGAGCAGGTATAATGCATGTAAATACGCGTATATATGAGACAGAACAGTAGTATAAAAATGTCATAATGCGGAGTAAATAAACTCTTTCACCATTTTATCATCTTTTTACGAGTCTCTTTTTATTTTTACAATAAATATATATATACCAACAAGTATTTTTTTTTAATATAGGATATGGAGAACTTCTAAAGGAGCGTATATCGCGTGTTTACTTTTATTACTTAGCCCCTCTTTTTTTCTGTTTTCATTGTTGTCTTTACAAAAGGAGACAGCTCTTCTTAGAGCAGCTGTCGTGCATAATAATTTCTTCTTTTTTTTTTTAAAAAAAGTTGCTCAAGTGTTCTTCCACGGGACCATGTTTTTTTTTGGCGCCTATCTTGCTTTGCTTTCTTTTGCAGGAGAAGGCAAGGTAACTAAAGATAACCTTCTAAATATCTTTCAATTTTTCGTCTGTTTCTTCTTCTTCATAGCTAATACTCTCGTTACGATTGTAAAGACCTATTAGCCTCGAACATACGCTTATGCTGAGCTGTAATAGAGATAAAAGAAGTGGTTTTAATTATAGACAAATACTAACAATTCCCTTGTAAATTATATGGCTGTTCAAGGATGCAATTGTATATGATAAACAGACCTTGTTGATTCTTACGCTTGGGTTATATTCAAAGATAAAGCCGTCTAACATAAGTACAATATCATTTTTGGTATTTGTGAAGATATAATTTATCCAGAGAGCTATATTCAGGAGTTTTTTTTTTCAAACCCAAATAGGCAGACTCTTTAAGGGTAAATTTAATATATTTAATATCCATAATATGATGAATAGAGCATATGCTAGTAAATGTTGCTGAATTGGGCTTCTTTTGCAGCTGCAGTGTACCTTAAAGAAGAATATCCAAGTTGGGACGGTTTTTTTTTTTTTTGGTATCCCACATCGTCGCACAAAAAAAAGAAACATGTATAGATTATATAACCTAAAGGAAAATCTTGTTATGGTATATATTCAAACATTACAGCAACGGCTCTATTTAAGCGTGGATTTATCTAGGACACCTTCTCCCGTCCCCCGCTTTAACACTACTATTATCGCTAATAATCGATTTAAGGATAATTTCCAGAGAATTCCGGCCACCTTTAAATAGAGCTGCTACTGTAGATGGTACACTAATTAGATCAGACTACATATATTTATCAAATGGGTTACTACCAGTCCAATAGTACAACATTTAGAAGCCATATTGTTATTAAATACTATTGGTTCCACTCGGTTACAAATTATAACGATATTCATTTTCACTCCTTCTCTTTTTCTAAAAAAAATATGTAACAAAATTATTAACGTGCATCTACTTTATAATAAACTCTACTAACTCCGATTTTTCGTATTTTTTTATTTTCTATAATACTCGACAACAAAACACTTTTAACATAAATTAATTGCAGTTTAACATTATAAATAAGATTACAAAGAGATATGCCGAAGTGTTTTTTTTTGTCTTTGCGGTGTTTTTCGTGAAAAATATCGATTTGAAGTTTGACTATATTTTATATCTTAAAACTATCAATTACACTACTTATAAATATTTAAATAATGGGAAGAATATCTAACAAAAAAAAAAAAGGCTTGGGTGAAGAACTTACGTAACGTACGTAATTTTCCAGAGCAGGTTACTGAGCAACAAAGTGATATTTCTTCAGTAAACGATGAACCTGTTCAAATCATTGATGAAGCAGCCCTCCAATCAATTAATTTTAAACTGAAGGAAGACGGAGTCAGTAAGAGAGAGGCATTTTCTAGGGGACTTGAATACAGAGCTAGATATCAGCGAAAGTTGAAGCAGAAAAACAGGGAAATGACGAAAGGAAACGCCAAAATATCCAGTTATTTTAGTAGCGTAACCGCAAGTTCTGCATCTGAGGAGGCGCCTGTCGAAACTGAAATGCAAAAACTTCAAGCAGCCTATGACTACTTAACCTCTGAGCTGGAACCAAAAATTAGCTTAGAAAGCGCCCAACAAAAGGCAGGCACATATAAGCGTACAAAATACTTGGCCGTTCATTTGTACTTGGAGCTTCGAATTGATGGTATCAAGCGAGTACAGGCTTCAGAACTTGCAGCCAAAAGATTCTGGTATGGTAAGGCTATGGTTTACCGTAATATTGTAATTCGAAAATATGCCGCCGAATATATCATTACAGGGGAAATTACTAAGGGTTTGCAAGGAAAGCACTCGAAGAGAATATCAATTTTAGATGACAACGATATCAAGAGAAAAGTTATTGAGTGGTTCAGATCTGTACCCAAATTTCAAAGAAATATTCCTGCGATCCAAAATGAGCTTCGTCACGTTATTATACCGAATGCAATCGAAAATAACGCTCTTAATGTTGAAAGATACTCCAACGCGGTTACTTCTATTGAATGCATAAGAAAGAAGCTTATTGAATGGGGTTTTCATTTTAAGCGAGTTGGTAAATTAATTAATTATGAAAAAAAACAAATAACTAGTTACTAATAAAAAATCTTTTATTTTACAGGAAGAGTAATCTTTTTCGACGGACGCGAAAGAGAAGATGTAGTCGCATACAGAAACGAATGGTCTAAAAGAATAATGTTATACCGCGAGTATTCTGAAACGTACAGTTATGATGATGTTAGTATTGTAATCCCTCCAATTTTACCTACCAATGTCAGACAACATGTCTTTGTAACTCACGACGAAAGTACATTCTATGCTAATGACCATCAACAGTATGCTTGGCTGGAAGAAACTGAGAATTTTTGCTTGCCAAAATCTCAAGGTAGGTCAATTATGATCTCTGAATTCCACTGTCCCTGTCACGGAACAATGAGGGCTATGATAAATGGCAAACCCATGACCTCGAGAGTGGTGTTTTATCCTGGAGCCCCTCACCAAGGATATTGGACGAGTGAGCACATGATCACTCAATTGAAGGACGTGTTGGTCTTGTTTTCTGTTTTGCACCAAGATATGACTGTCGTATTCCTTTTCGATCAGAGTAGTAATCATAAGGCCTTCGCCAAAGATGCTTTGGTTGCTAGTAGAATGAATATGGGAGGAGGTGAAGTAAAAGAAGATGATGTCAAGGTTAGAGATGGTCGTTATACCGTGGTAGTAGATAGCCAATCTGTAGGGAAACGTCAAAGTTTTTACGTTGAAAGAAATTTCAACTACCCCGAGCTACAAAAGCTTAGATTTAGCAAAATTTCCAGGGCTGATAAAGTTGTGAAATTTGATGCAATTATGAAAAACGTTCATCCCGTAAGTTTATAATTATCCATTCTTAGATTTCAAATTATATATATATAGAAATTTTCGTTTAACTCGTTTGATTTATTTAAAAAATAGAATAACGAGATAAAAACATATTTCATAGGTATTAAAGAAATATTAACGCAAAGAAATTTGTTCGGCGGTCAAAACAGATATTGCAACAATGTAGAAACTTCTAACCATGAATGCTGTGCGGTTCATTTGCTTGGCAGCCAGCCTGTTTTCATAGAGCAAAAATCAATCTTGGCTGAAGCTATTGAAGAAGCAGGTCATATTTTCGAACTTTACCCTCGGTATCATTGTAAATGTAGCCCCATCGAACGTTTCTGGGGAGCCAGCAAAAAAATAGCGAGACGGAATTGTAACTACAATTTCCGCTCTCTCGATAACAACATCAATAGTTTTCTTGATAGCGTGAACCAACCTGGAGAAATCCCTTTGCAAATCCGTCGTTACTTTAACAAAAGCTTCCGGTACATTGAAGCTTACAGTAACCAAAAAGATGTTGCTGAGGCATTTTCTCTCGTAAAAGACTTCTCAAAGCTTCAAAAATCACACAGAAAGCTCTGCGAAAATCAATAATTCACATAAAAAATAAAAAAATTATTTTACAAAAAAAAAAAAAAAAAAAAAAAGGAGTCGGAATCGTAATTCCCCAAAAATGACCGTTTTGAAAAAAAAAAGTTTATTATAAAGTAGATGCACGTTATGTTTTTCTCTTTCTTTTTTTTTTTTACCTAAATATCTTAATGCGTCCTATTATCTATCCTGAAACAGAAGAACTAATTCGAAATAAAAAGCAACAGAAGTTTCAGGTACGTGTTGAAGAGGAAAGGCAATCTAGCAATAGAAGAAGAGGTAACATTGAACTATAACAGTTTCTGTGAATTTTATTGATCATATTGATAACTTTATCTAACTGCTATATTGACTCAGATAAAAGAAAAAAAGACACACCAGAGGAGAAAAAAGCCAAGGCGGATGCAAGAAAAAGAAGAAGAATAGAACAGGATTCTTCATCTTCTGGACCTGTTTGCAAGTCCTGTGGCCAACCTGGTCATACTACTTCTGCTTCTCGTTTATGTCCCAACCATGAATATACTATCAAAGAAAGATTAGCAATGGCTTTCCCTACTTCTTATCAATTGTATACCGTTTCTATAACGCTTAAATCATTCATCAGGCAAGATGAAGGGAATCCGAACAAACTATTAGAATATCAAGAGAGAATAATTACACAGTCTTCATTTTTACGAGAGGTTGTTTATAAAGCACAGCTTTTAGTTAATTATTATATTTTAAATAATGCAAACAACAATGTTGAGTATCTCTCAAATGATATATTTGAAAAAAACTTCTGGTACAGAGTTTGTAGATTAATTTATGGGAAAATCACCATTGAAGAACTACAAAACTTTTATCCAAGACTTCCTGGCATCCAAGAAGCCTATAACCATTTACAAGCGTTAGAAAATGTCAATCTTTTAGTTGAAAGAGAAGGTCTAGTAGGGTATGGCCAAATTGTTTCGTCTGCTTGTGATACTGTAGCTACTGCCTATAACAACTTCTACGTGGAAAATTATGAAACGTATATTGGAAACTATTTTATATACAGACTAAAGCAGGAGTATACTGTAAGTATTAACAAAAATACTAGTTTACATAACTATTATACTCATGAGCTTTATTTATAAGAATATTAAAATGCCACTTGTAAAAAAGGTTGTATATGATTATGTCTTAGATGAAGTCTTAAAGAACGACACAAGGTCAGATATGCCAGAAGGTTTTATTACACAAGATGGTCTTAATAGTGCACCAAATCTACAGGCATTTTTAAACAATATCATTCAGCCAGTTAGAAACAGAGCACCTCGGCTCCCACTTTCAAGAGAAGAAGTGACCAAAAACCCGTTCATTGTTCTATCGATAATGACTTATATTATCGAATTCTATGAGCAGGTCAATATACAACTTCAGGAAAATGCACAGCCAGAACAGTCAGAAGAGCTACTAGAACAAACAACAGAGCAACCACCGGCTCAAACGGTTGAGTTAGTCCGTCCTCAGATACAAATGCGACAACCCCAGAGGCCTCGCTTGTTTTCTCTTTTTCCAAATCCTAGTCTTAAATGGCGGTTCATAAAGATTGATGGTCAAAATTTGTCAACTCTTTTCCCTGATACACGGCTTCAAAAAGAAGAAAACGAAACAAATTTCGCACTCGCTACACGTTGCTTTTTCAATTCTTTCGATTTTACCAAGCTGAAAATCAGAAAGTAAGTTTTTTTTAATCCCCCTCTCCCAATTAAGATCATTATTAATATTTATTACAATAGCTTGACAAAATTACAAGAATTACCAAGACAGAAAAGACGGATGTTCTTGAACAGTATATACACTGATGGATATACCTGTAGAATTTCTTTTGCAAGGAGTGTCCCAGAAACTCTTGAAGAAGATAAAGTCAATCTTGAAATCGCAGATTTCAACGCAGACGAAATTGAAAACTTTTTCCGTCCTTGTTTTCTAGACCCTGGCCGTAAGAATGCATATGTGGCATATTATGGAAATGAACAGGTCAGGTCTCTGACAGTAAATGAATACTATTGCTCTTCTGGACCTGTAAATCGAGCAAGAAAACAAGATACCTTCAAAATCGAACAAGGCATAAAGGCTCTAGAGACTCAAATCCCGACGACTAAAACTTCTTCTGTTGATTCTTACATCAACCACCTAACATATGTACTGACTCATTTGAGGCGTTTTTTTTTTAATTTTTATGACTTCAGAACAGCTTCAATTAAATGGAACAATTATTATGGAAGGCAATGTGCCCTCGAAGAAGCTTGCAATATTCTGATTAATGGTGGGAAAAAAATATAACCCAAATCGAAGAAAGAAAACAAAATCAAATAGACGGAAACGAAAAAAAATGGTCAATCGACGAACTCCCGATTCTCGCAATCTACCAATAGAAATAAAGTAATAGTATATTTTCCAAGTATATGATCATCTTACTAACATCCATTTATATTTTAGACGGACTAACCACAAAAGTCATTTCGTTGAAGGGGACAGAACAAAGATGCCTTTGGTGATTTTCGGTGATGGTTTAAAAGGGAGTAGCCATGTGAAGTACAAAGGACGACGAGTTGGCGTTTCTGATGTCATCTATAAGAATTTAAAAAGAAGACAAAACCTCGGGGAGGTGTTATTGCTTGATATAAATGAGTTCCGGACCTCTTCTGTAAGTCATTACAATACAATTAAGCGCTTATTAAGTCAATTAATTATCCTTCTATAAAATAGGTCTGTCCGAATTGCAAAGAAATGAAGCTTAGAACTCATAAAGTTGACGACAAATCTTTCTTTAATATATTGATCTGCAACGATTGTAATATATTTTGGAATAGAGATATCCTCGCTGCAAAAAATATTATGTTCATCGCACGCCAGATCTGGGCTGGTATGGACCGACCAACAATTTTTACACGTCAAAATTGACAACGCACCACATAGAACGTGGTTGTTTCGCGTCTTCGGACAAAAAACTTAAAGATTGCTACAGGTAAGAGAGTATATAAATACATGACTAATAGAAACTTGATATATACTAACACTCAATATGCCCTATTTTTGAATCTGTATTCTGTTTTCCTATTGCTGTCCCATATTCCCTTCTATATCTCATATTCCCTTCTGTGTCCCAATTTTGTAACCTTGTCCCAATCTAATTTGGAAATGATCAAAAATTTATTTACTTTGTCCAAAAAAAGGTAAGAGTATATAACCCGCAAAAAATGACCGTTATATAAAACAAATTCGATTTTAAAATAGATGCACTGTACCTAAGTTTTTCTCTTTTTCTTTGTAACTTGGTTACAAATTGCATATTTTTCTGCACATTTTTTAGTCATACTTGTGTCCAGGCTCGAATAGGAATAAAAAGGAAATTCAAAATAATCGTGTCGCACTTGAAAAAAATAAAATGTTGTATAGAATTCTATATGAACTTTAAAGACCACCAAAAAAAAAAAAAAAAAAAAAAAAAAAAAAAAAAAAAAAAAAAAAAAAAAAAAAAAAAAACCAGGATTGTAGTCTTAATTGGTGCGGTTGATTTTTTTTTTTTTTTTTGGTGATTAATCTATAATCAGTGCTCTCACCCATAAAAGGGTTATGTATCTATCTGCTCTTTTTAACTTACAATTTTGTCATGCTGAGGCCATCTTATTTATTTTCTAAAAGTCTATAAAAAGGCTCATATCTTCAATTTAATAAAACAATAATCTCTTTTAGTCTGATAAACTTTTTTTTTTTTTTTTTGATATTTACTCTGTCAATATCACACTCATATAGCTCAGCGGTAACAAAAAAAAATGAAATAACAAAATTTGTTACCTCATCATGTTACCTTTTGTTACCTTTTGTTACCTTTTGTTACCTTTTGTTACCGCATAGTTGTTTTGTTACCTCAACATATTACCTCAACATGTTACCTTCTCATGTCATAGGATTTGGAAAATATTTGGTCATTTACTTTACCTAACAAGTATACTCCTGGTACTGACCTAATGAGCAAGTGGATTCTAGATGATAAATAGGTAATAAACATCATCGTTACAAAAGTTATTGGTAGGTATAACCGTAGACATTGAAAGGACTTAGGAATAATCATTAACTGTTATTAACCTATTTATGTGGAGCTGCAAAAGATAAAGGTTAATTCTTGGTACACCACCAATGCTAATTTAAGACGTAATTTTTTGGTGCACTTCCAACAATAACAGGTGCTTTACATGTAAAAACGGCTTTTTTTAATATCGTGAGAAAAGAAATTGTAATATAAATATCACAATGATTAAATAAATCCTTTTTATCATGATTAAAATGACCTATTTATCCATTATTTTTTAACAATGAATCCATATACAAGCAAGTACTTTTATATAAATATTTCGAAAAGAGCTTCCCTAAATATTTAAAAGCTTGCGTTTTACACTAGACGCTTTCATCCTTAATATATCGTGGCTTTGTACCCCCATATATGGACAGAATCTCGAATTATTCCCAGAAACAGTAATGGTGAATATAAGAACCCACTATTTAAAACGTATCATGAAAATATTAAAGACGAGGTACATCAAATTCCAGCTTTATTAGATATACTTTTAGAAAATAAATGCGTAGTTGATTTTGATAAAGCTTTATTTGCAACAACTCAAAACAGTACTTTCTCGAATTTCATGAAAAAAAAAAAGGTGATATAAGTCCCGAATTATTGATTGCATCATATGAGAGTTATATAAAAGATGACATTATTACCTTAAAAAAGAACTCTCAATAACCAAGAATGAATTTTCCAAAAGAGAATACGAAAAGGGCAAAGTTCTCTCCTGTTCAGCCTGAAGAAACCATAGATCAAGATATGTCACTGAATAAAGAACGATCTTCTCCGCCTGAAGACACTATGTCTCCTGTACAACAGTATACTCGTCTATATGATGCTTCACCTTCTATAGTTCAATTAAAACCACAATCTCAGCCAATCCCACAAACAACGCAGCAACCATATATACCACAACCTACTAGTAATAGTCAAGCTATTACTATTCAACGAAAGCCTCTCGTTGGTGTCATTTATGAATCACCTCTATTAAAAACATCTGAGAATTTTGTGAATATGCCATCATCACAGGCTTTACATATTTTAAGTCTTCAATTAAAGTTGGGTAGTATTCTGGGGAATATGAAATCTGCTGCATTATTACGAAGTATGTACACAAAAAAGTAACAATTTAAAATGTGTGTGTTTACCAATTATATATTTTTTTCTTTGCGGCTTTACAAAGAGTGATACCACACGATATGAGAATTGATTATGTCCCAGGAGCATCAATTCGTAATCGAATGATTTTATTCCAAAGTTATTATGATATTGATAAATGTTTTGATTATTTGACACAGAAATCAGTATTTATGGGAGACGATGTGCGTGATTCCAGAAACTGGGAAGCAGACCCTAAATATTCGATGCAATTTTGGTTTATCTCTCACTTATTAGTGGATCAAAGCTACAAGGATTTTATGGATAACGACGATGCGAATATATTACGTAAATAATACGTGGGAGATAATTCTAATGATTCTGACGGTGCTAACAATGGAGAACATATATCTGTTGAAAGATCGACTGCTTTCACACGTAAATCATTTAGAAGAAGCCGTAGAATGGCACTTCCTTCTTAAAGTAGTCGCCCCAAAATATAATGGATAACTGTGTGTTTCTAAAACGTAATAAAAACTAATTCATAAATTATATGTGGCGTTGAACACTACTTGAACAAACCTCATTATTTATTTGTATATTCTCTTTTGGAATTACTAGAGCTATCCTTAGTGAGAGGATTAATAAATGAAAGATTAGTTTATTGTAGGGGGAAAGTAATCCTCGGTTGTAAAATACAGACATGGTACTGATACTGTATTTAAAGAGATAAATAATATTGTCAAGCGTATAACAAAGAACTAAAACCATAAAAGTAAATTCTTCTGTCTCGAACATTATATTGTTCTTTTTTTTTTAAAAAAAAAATAGATTCTATCAATTTATCACTAGGGAAAATTGGAATGATTAAATAGGCTGTTATGGAAACAGATTATATTTTGACGGGTAATATTAATTTATCACTTATAAAGAGAAAGAAAAAGGTATTATTTCGTAAGCTGATGATACTTGCGTGAGAAGTGTTTTGTCAAGTTTTTTTTTGTTAAAAGTAAACAAATCTGCACAATTTTTTATTATAAACTGCGAATACTTTCACATACTCTTTATATATATATACTTACTCTGGTAGTAGTATCACCACTTCCTATATAAAAAAACAAATAATATTGATGTTTCCCGAGAGGTACATAGTTAAAGAGATATAAAGATGAAGAAAATAAAAAAAATTAAAAGGAAAAGTATGTCTAATTTGTACTACCTTTTTTCTTTTTGCATGATTTGTTTACTTTGCTGTAAAAAAAAAAATTACAAGCAAACCGAGCACGGTAACCTTTTCCAAAAATGGTTTATTATAAATATTTCTGTTAAAAATACTGCAGTTATAAAAGTATTAAATTGTAGAACACGTTTGGTGTATGGTATTATCTTGGTCGTTTTTTTTTCTTAAGAACTTTAAAGCAACTAAAATTATCAAGGGTTTATCGTTAATGTTTGTAGCACACATTAAAAAAAGAATCATGCAAAGAGTTTTAGCAATTACTGATTATGCGCAATTACAGGTCCGAAAAAAATAAGGCGTGGGCCTGAAAGCTTTGAAAAGTAACCAATAACCTCTCTTTGAGGGTTTCAAGCTCCGTCATGAACCAACTTTTTTTTTTCTTTTTTTTTCACTTTTCAGAACCACAATTTGGTTGAAACAATCCTTCTCCCTTATAAATAAGTCTGTAGATAAGCTTGTGCTGCATCTTCAGGCGATCAAAGACGACCACATCTCTAGGGAGGGTGTGGTAAGAGAGGTGCCCGGCAGGTGTCCTATGTATGCAAGCTAAGTTGCACAGGTCTGTCTTTTCCCTTCGTATTTAAAATGAAAATGAAAAATAACTTTTATAGCTACTTAATAATTGCGAAAGAGTGACTTTTAGGTGAATTCTTGGTACACCACTATTTACATCACCTGTGCCAATTTATGACGTATTTTTCGGTGCACTTCCAATAATAACAGGTTCTTTACATGTAAAAACGACTTTAATATCGTGATATTTATAGTACAATTTCCTTTCTCACGATGATTAAATAAATCCTTTGAATAAACCTCGTTTTATCATGGTTGAATAAACCCCATTTTATCATAGTTAAATAAACTCCTTTTTATCATAATTAAAATCACCTATTTATTCTTTCCTTTTCCTTTCCTTTTTTTTTTAACAATGAATTCATATACAAGCAAGTACCTTTTATATAATCAAATATCTAGCCATTTCAAAAGACCTTCCCTATGATACGGTGGTGTACCAGGAATTTCCCTAAATTGGCATTGGTGTGCCAAGAATTAACCAAAATAAATATACCGATTTTGATTGAGGTACAGCACACCGCAAATACGAGCTTCTATAGAAGACTCATAAAGTATTCTTTATCAGTTCGGGAGCAGTACCCCGTATTACGATTGTGGTCGCTATATGCGTTCACAACACCTCCAATGAACTTCTTGAAATGAGCTCCGTTTCTGATTCTGTACCTTCTATGAAAGAATTGCCTTCACATGGCTGGGGCTAAGTCTTGTTTTTTGATTAACAAAGAATCAATACTGAACTTTGTAAATGAAACGTCTTTGGAACCACTTGTTACGCTCGCTCATTTCTTTGTTGAACAACAACTTTCTTTACTTCATATTAAAAGACATGATGATGCTGCTGTTCAACTTCTTTACAGTATTGCAAAACTTATATTTGAAGGTGAAATTGTTGCTGATAAAGACAAAGATGATGCTTTAGAAGAAATTTATACTGAATCGTACAACCAATTAACTATGGCTAAGGGGTTATTAGCCGAAGATGTTTCTAATGACACCGCTCGTAAACGTACTATTGATTGCCTCGATAGCGGTATTAAATTTATAAATGATTTCAAAAAGAAACACAAGATCAGCCCGTATTCTTCTGATAAGATAATCCAACCTACTGCTCGTGTTCAAAGAATAAATCGTGATTGGAGATTTGTTGATTCTTACCACGAAGAAAAAGATAAAGATATGGATTGGAACAAATGCTTTGAACTTGCAAAAGAAAAAGGATTATTTAAAAAGTACACTAAGATAGATAGTGCAAAAGCAGCCTACTTTCGTGCCAAAAAAATGAATAAAAAATATTTTTACCGCATTTTGTTGCCTCTTTTTTTGTTGTTGCTTTTGTCATCCTCATAACCTCCCATGAATTACAAACTTCCACAAAGTGCGTTAGATCTTAAATAGACAAAAATTAATTTTGGTTTCAAATCAAAAAATAATTGATAATAGAAATTGGTTACTTTTTTTTTTTTAGGATTGAATGACATAAGTTGTTATATGATTAACATTTTTTTTTTGAACTAAATCTTTTATGACTACATTATTGGTGTTAAGTCCGAAGGACAAAAGGAAGATGTAGCCTTTTAATATGGCGATATCGAAAAGATAATTGACTTCGATTCAGTTACTGAAACCATATTACCGAAAATTTAAAAACTGTATCGATTGATGACGGTAAGAGAAAGTACAAGAAGTACACTCCCGAGCAAGTCCGTCTGTTTATTTAGATAATGCAAAATGAAGGCACTACTGTACCTAAAACGGCAGTACGCTGCAATATTCCAAGACAAAGCGCTTACACCCTGCTCAAGGAGTTCAACGCTGGCAACGGTAATGTATTGCCTGGTTTTGCTCCGAATTTGGAACGGTCAATTTTCCCAAAGTTGACTCTTAAACAAAGGCGGATGCAGAAAAGCTAAAACAAGAGTATTCGAACCCTGCCACCAGAAAAAGAGAAGCAAAAGTCCCTGAAAAGAAACAGCCTTTAAAAACGGGTACCACACCTTAGCATATTGTGAAGCTCTTGGAAATTTTAATGACCACTCTTGATAGGCACAACAAAAAGAATTCTTTATCCTAATGGATAATTGGAGAATTCATCAATCCGCATCTGTTGCTGATGTTGTCAATAAAAGAGGTTACAAACCTTTGTCCATGTCTCCCGTACTCTCCTTTTTTGAATCCTATCGAATAATGCTGATCAAAAATAAAGAGCAGTATTAAGAGTAACCCACTTGATAAAGCAAATACATTGACATATCGCCTTCCTGCAGCTTATTGATCAGTTACTGTTTAGGATTGCCAAGATTGGGTGTTAAGTATGCTGAGATACACTGAGTTAGGTGCATTGATAAATAAATAGGCTTAAGGTAAATGTTATAGCTATATGTTATCTTTTTTTCAAGTATTTCGTCCGAAATAAAAAATCATTTTGTCCCAAATGTTTATTTCATTTGTAGCCATTAAACGTCGTATTTCATTTACAGCTTCTCTTGGAATATCATCAGTATTTTGTATTGTTCGAAGAGCATTTAGATACGCATTTTTTTGGTTTGTTTTGCGTGTATTAGGTTTGATAGTTGATTGCAGCTTCGAACGTCATATAATTTACATTTTTCTGACAAATCAGACATATTTATCTTGAAGAAAATCAAATTATAATTTAATGTATAATCCACTTGGCGGATTTTGTTTAGTTCTTTTAACGCTCGTTACCTTTTTAGCTTAGCTTTTGTTACTTCGAAAGCTCTTTTTCTTTTTCTATGAACAATAGACTCAGCCCTACTTCTATCTCTATCCTTTTTTTTTGTAGGGAAACAACCGGAGACTGCTTCAGTTTTTTATAATGTCGCGGGGACGTCTATCTCTATCCTTAGTTCTATCTTCAGTAGAATCTGTTTGTACAGACACTGCTGTATCACAGGAAAAGCTTATTTTGAAAGACGTGCACGTACTATATGAAAAGGTACTTTGCTTGTGCACAAGCTAATTTTTAAAAGAAAAAAGGAAAAGTTGGTTTATTAGCTACTAAAAAAAAAGGACGCTAAAAAAGTGGTCTATTTTATCATACAATATAGCTCTTTTTTTTTCACGCACTGGTTTTTTTATACGAAAGAGAAACTCGTTTACATATACATTTATTGTACTTATTGTGCATCGAGAATTTCTCCACAAAAAACA